>VMDO01003592.1:118916-139894 GCA_007922755.1 Pedetes capensis
TCTCTCTAAATTTGTGTAATTTAGGCTGCCTCTGGCCTAGAACTTGCAATCCTCCTGCCTCAGCCTTCCAAGTTGCTGAAAGATATGAGCCACAGTGCCCTGCTTAAATTTTTTTTTTAACAAATCATTAAGATACAAGAGTCAATGTGCAAATTCTCTCTCTCTCTCTCTCTCTCTCTCTCTCTCTCTCTCTTTTTTTTTTTTTTTTTTTTTTTTTTTTTTTTTTTGGTTTTTCTGAGACAGAGTCTCACTCTATAGCCCAGGCTAGCCTTAAACTCACAATTTTTCTGTCTCAGCTGGAATCACAGGCAGGCACCACCAAGGCAGGCTTATATAAACATATTTATAAGCTTATGAACTATAACATTTCACAGAGTAAAAAACCAAAAAGAAAATCAGTTAAGATAGCAGTCTGTAAAAACATTGCCCTAGCCGGTGGCGCATGCCTGTAATCCCAGCAACTCTGAAGGCAGAGGCAGGAGGATCACAAGTTCGAGACCAGAGGCAGTCTGTGTAGTTTAGTGAGACTCTGTCTCAAAAAGTGAAAAAATGGGCTGGGGGGTGCAGCTCAGTGGTACAGCACTTGCAAAACATGCAAGTGTGAGGCCCTGGGTTCAATCCCCAGTACTCCCCCCCAAAAGAAAAAAACATTGCCCCAAATCATCAGAATAGGGACCAACCTAAGTAGAATTGAACCACATTAAGTTCCTGGTATCAACTGGTTTTGCCCAACCAAAACGATAATATGATGATATATTTTGCTTTAGGACCATAAGGCCAGTATGCTAGAACATAGTATAATCTATAAAGGGAAGGGAATTGTAGAAATAATTTTTAAAATTAATTACCAAACAATGCAATCAGGTGTCACAGAAAATTGAAAACCACCTTTACATTTCGTGGACATTCCTTAAGTATCTATGATGAACATTCCTTGAGTGCCGCGCTGGAGAAACCAACATGGGTGAGACACATTTTGTGAGATACTTATGTAGGCTATAAAATATGTAATAGCCAGGCACAGTGGTGCATGCCTGTAATCCCAAAGCCTTGGGAGGTAGAGACAAAAGGTTTGCAAGTTTGAGGCCAGAGGCAGTGCATATAATTTAGCAAGACCTGACTCAAAATAAAAAGTTATGGGATGGGAGTGCAGCCCAGAGGTAGAGCATATACAAAGTTTGTGCAAGGCCCTGGGTTCAACCCCCAAGTACAGCAAAATTAATTAATTGATTTAAAAAAAATAAAATATGTAATAACATTCTATATGACACCATAGACACCATTGAAAGGTACAACTAAAAATGACAGAGAATTCAAAAATTAAAGAAAACTCATCAAGTGGACAATTATAAAAGCCAGGAAGGTTTAAAAGGACTTGGACTTTAGCAGCCCAGGTAGGGGAAGGACATTATAAGCCAAGGAAACAGCTTGACCAGAAGCTCAAAGGCTGGAAAGTACAAGGTCCATTTTTATGGAAATTGTAAGGGCAGTAGGAAGAGAGGCAAGAGAGGAATTTCACCTTGTTAGGAGGGCCCTTGAAGGCCAGGGAAGGATTTTGTAGTGAATTTGGAAGCAAGCATTGGAACTAGATGGCAATATTTTAAGCAGTGGAGTTGTATGCATTCAACAAATTATAATACCAGTTTCTTAAATGACCTAAAATAAACATCCAACATCTGTTGATCATTGACAGTCTTCTAAGGGATTTACATACAAGGGCTGAGCTCTCTCTATATATAAGCTAATTTAAGCTCATGATACCCTTGTGAAAGGCATTATCATTCATTTTACAGAGGTAGCTGTGGCTCAGAGAGGTTAGGTCACTTCGCCCAAGGTAAAACAGCTAGGAAGCATCAGGACTAGAACTTTAACCTAGAGGTGTCTGCTCCCAAAGGTGCTATTCTTCACTATAAACTAACATAAATCCAGGGCTGGTGGGTAGCTTGGTGGGAGAGCACTTGCCTAGTATGTGAGAGACCTGGGTTTGATCCCCAGTACTGCCAAACAACAGCAGTAATGATGAAAGAGCTCCTGACTGCAATCCCAGCACTTCAGGAGGCTGAGGCAGAAGAAGCTCAGGTTAAAGGCCAGCCTGGGCTACATTGCAAGGTTCTGTCTTAAAAAGAAAAAAATAGTGATGAGACTCAAAAGATTTTTTTTCAAATGGTCAATAGTACCTTTTTTTCCCAAGTTATTTGATTATGGTTATTATTATCAGAGTGATCACCTTTTGGTAACAGAGGAGATACCATTACCTCAGAGCTATGATACATGTGTGTATTTATCCCTATGGGAAACATTTCCTTACAAGAAAATTTCTAGAGTATTGAAGTCAGACTTTTTAAAAAAATATTTTATTTTATACATATTTTATTGATTGATTGTAGTATAGGGGACAGAACTCAGACCTCATGTTACAGGCAAATGTTCCACCACTGAGCTACATCCCTAGCCCTTGAATTTTTAAAAAATTATCTGAATCTTTGAATTGTCTAGTAGCAAATTGGGAGGTTATTTCTAGTTTTAAGTAATATAAATTGATTATAGAAAACTTGGGAATTACTGAAGAGTCTACGGAGAAAATAAAGATTGCCTTTCCCCAGAAATAAATAGTATTAATGTTGTTAGTCCACGTTTTTCAGTCTTTTTTGGATTCACATGAACACTTTTCAAACCAGGGATCCCTCCCAAAATAGTTTTTTATTGTGAGAAGAGACTATTGTAATTTTGTATGGCATTGAATTTGGCATCCCTAACAATTTGTTGGGCTGGGATTTAGCTCAGTTGGTAGAGCACTGTGCTACAGTCTCTGAGGTCCTGAGTTCGGTTCCCAGCACCACAAAAATGGGAGAAGGACCTGGCAATCCACTCCCAAGGCAATCCTGAAACAGTCAGCCATTGAAAACCCTATGAGGGTCGCTGTGAGTCAGATACTGACTCTATGGCACCTAACAACAACAACAACAACAACAATTTGTTAGTGGTATGACACTTATATATCATAAAGATGGACCAATACAGAGGGTGTGCAGCTCAGTAGTAGAGAACTTGCTTAGTAGGCATGAGGTTCTGGGTTCCATTCCCAGTACTGGAAAAAATAAAAAATAAAAGCAAAAAAAAAGACAAACAAGTAAACAAAAACCTCACAGAATATGGCAGCCAGCATGAGTAGCCACAGCAGGAGGCTGAGGCAGGAGGATTGAGAGTTCAAGGCCAGCCTGCGCTACATAAGAGCCTGTCTCAAAACAAAAAACAAAAAGCACAACACAACAAAACAAAAAGGAAACATCAGAATGAGGATCAATAACCTTCTACAAAAAGCCAGCAAGTCTTTTGTTAATTTTTCTCCCCTACTAACGCCCTCATGAATAAGTACCAGTTGACAGTCACCATCTGTTTACTCCTACAAGCCACTTTGGGCACTAGGTTGTCAAAGACTTGTGCAAGCTAGGTAAGTGCTCTACCGCTGACCTACATGCCCAGATCTTTTTGTTTGTTTTTTTGTAGTGTGTGTGTGTGTGTGTGTGTGTGTGTGTGTGTGTGTGTGTGTTTATTCAGTGTTTTTAAGCAAAAAGTCTTGGTACCCTGGATGGTCAGGCCATCCTCCTGTTAGCAAAGTGACTCCAAGGTGGGGAACCTCCCTGAATAAGGAAAATATCTGTCAGGTCTGCAAGGATTTCCCTCCTAGGCTTCAGGAAATTGGAGGCATTTCCTCTGTATTTCCTGGAGGTTCCTTGCCTGAAAAGCCTCCTTTTGTCTTTGACCTCCCTGGGAGAAAAGGGTGCCTCCCCTTTCTGTCTTCCCTGTTTTCTGTGGGCTTGGGACTAGCCCACAGGGTGAGCAGGAGCCTTGGCTGGTCTGCCCTGGAGTTTGGCAGAGCGCCTGGGTGTTGGGCATCTCTCCTGCCCACTTCTCTCTGTTCCATTCAACTGGCCTCAGCACCTGTGCTTGTCAGTTAGGACTGATGTTATCCTGGACGAGAAACGGGGCTTTTTCACTATTGCTCTAATCCAACATTTTGCAATGGCAAGGCCCATGGATGGGTCAGAAAGTACAATTAATATCACACAGGTTGCCCTATGGCAAAAACAGGATGTACAAATATAGATAGATAGACTCACAAAAAAGATGTTCAAGTAGAAAGGAGACCATGGGTGGGGCGGGAGGGGTTGGGGGAGGAGGGTCATAAGAGGGTAAAGGGGAAGTTAATGTAAGCAAAGTACAATGAAATGCATGTATAGAAATGTCATAATGAGACCCATATAGGTGCACATTAAAATTACTAATAAATAATAAATAATAAAAATTAAAAAGAAATTACATTTATCTAAAATATTAAGGAAAAAAATCACAGTTTATGGCAATAATGGTAGATATTGTTTAATCATTTTTAAAAAATTATATATATGCAAGTTGTAGGGTTTACTTCAAGAACCTTGAGGGCCAAGGCTGTAAACTGTGCCTTTCACCTTCCCGTCAGGATTCCCGTGGCCATGTGAGGCATATCTGAGTGGAGTAATGTGCATTTCTTACTTTATTAGCTAAGCTAATAACTGTGAGATCATGTGGCTTAGTACAGAAAACACCAGCTTTGGAGTCAGAACTGGGTCAATACTGTCATTCTCTCACTGTGTGCTCTTGGACAAGTTAATGGATCTCTCTGAGCCTTCTTAACTTAGCATTATCAATAAAACAAAAATAAGCATCCAGACCTCAGGTTTGCCACAAGGATAAAATGAAGTAATCTGTGTATAGTGCTTGTTGTTAGGTGCCGTCGAGTCGGTATCCGACTCATAGTGAGCCTCTGTACAACAGATGAAACACTATTGTCAGTGCTTCTCTGCTGTTCATAGGGTTTTCAATGGCAGATTGATTTTTGGGAGGGGGTTGCCAGGTCCTTCTCCCAGTCTACAGCTTCTGGTGTTCCCAGGCGGTCTCCCATCCAGGTACTAACCAGGCCAGACCCTGCTTAGCTTCCAAGATCTGACGGGATCGGATGCCACAGGGCTATAGCTGCAGACCCCTGTATAGTGCTTAGCCCTTGAGAAACATGATAAACAGAGTTTATTTTTTAGTCTTGTCTGGGCGATAAGGCAACCTCTTTGCAGAACAATCAGACTCTATTCTTTATCTCAAGAGTACCTGTCACCAGACATGGTTCTATTTCACCTGAGGGAATCTTCTAGTTCCGTTTCTCAGTCTATGTTCTGTGTATTGACCAGACATGTCTCCTATAAAAGGAATCTCGGAGTCAGGTGTGGTGACGCACATTTGTAATCCCAGCACTTGGGAAGCTGAGGGGGGAGGATCACAATTTCAAAGCCAACCTGAGCTAATTAGCAAGACCCTATCTCAAAACAACAACAACAACAACAACAACAATAATAATAATAATAATGATATAAAAATAAAAGGAATCTTTAGGGGGTTATTTTGTTTTGCTTTTGTTTGTTTATTTTGTCTTTGAGACAGGGTCTTACTATGTAGCCCAGGCTGACCCCAAACTCACAATCCTCCTGTCTCAGCTTCCTGAGTACAGGATTACAGTGTGTGCTACCATGCCCAGCTGTTTGAGGAAATTTCTGGGCTGTGGGTGCAGTTCAGTGGTATAGTGCTTGCCTAGCATGCATAAGGCCCTGGGTTTGATACTCAGCACTGCCAAAAGGAGACTGGAATTTACCTCAGTTGGTAGAGTGTTGCTCCACACTCTCTGAAGACTGGGTTTGATCCCCAGCACTGAAAAAAATGGGAGAAGAATATGGCAATCCATTCCCAAAGCAATCTTGAAACAATCAGTCATTAAAAATCTTATACAAAGGTCGGATCATAATACAAGAAAAGAAAAGCTAAGAATGGTGTTTTATAGATGGTCTAGAAAATGCATGTAATAGTTCTGACAAGGTAAAAAGAAAGTTCACCGCAAGAAAAGTTTCTATCTTAAACAGAACTGGAACCCAAGGATATATAGAAAAATAGTGCCATAAAAAGACAAGTAAATGGTAGAGAAGTCTTTGATGGGGGGTGGGATGGGGGGGAAGTGTACAAGAGGGTAAGGTGGAACCTATATGAATAATGTACAACAAAATGCGTATATGGAAATGTCACAATGAAAACCATGTCAGAATGAATCACATTAAGGTGTACTTTAAAAATTTCAACAAACAAACAAACAAACAAAAAAACCTATGAGGGTCTCCATGAGTCAGACTCAACTTGATAGCACCTAACAACAATATCTGCCAAAAAGAGAAAGGGAAAAAAAATTTTTTTTAATTAAAGAAAGAAAGACAAGCAATCAAACTAGCTTCAGAATTGCAGTTCATAGTCATATGAAGGGCTGGAGTTTAGCTCAGCTTGTAGAGCACTGCTCTGCAGTCTCTGAGGTCCCGGGTTCAATTCCTAGCACTGCAAAAATGGGAGAAGGATGTGGCAATCCACTCCAGAGGCAATGCTGAAACAGTCAGCCATTGAAAACCCTATCAGGGTTGCTATGAGTCAGGCATGACTCTATGGCACCCAACAACAACAACAACAACAACAACAACAACAACATCATATGAAGTACTGAGGACTCACCTCAGGAGTTACCAACTCTTCTCAGGGGCCAGGCAGGCGACCCAATTGGATGAGAAGTCAGGTAGAGCATTTAGGGAATGGTGGGGACTGTGGCAAACTAGAGAACACATATCTCTTGGAGAGTGGCAGTCACTCTCCATTCTGCAAGATCGACACTTTGCTAAGATGTGGATCAAGCTTATCAGATATCTGATCTTTTAAAAGAGGCCAAATATCTGGATATTTTAAATGTGAAAAATCCCAATTTTTGAGCCGGGCACGGTGGCGCACGCCTGTATTCCCAGTGGTTTGGGAGGCAGAGGCAGAAGGATCGCAAGTTCGAAACCAGAGGCGGTCTGCATAATTTAGGAAGACCCTGTCTCAAAAAGTAAAAAAAAATGAGCTGGGGATGCAGCTCAGTGGTCCAGCACTTGCAAAGCATGCATGCGTGAGGCCCTGGGTTCAACCCTCAATACAGGAAAAAAAAAAAAAAAAAACAACCCAACTTTTAAAACACTATTAGCCACATGTGGTGGTGCACTCCTGCAATCCCAGCAGTTGGGAGGCTGAGGCAGGAGGGCCATGAGTTCAAGACCAGCCTGGGCTACATGGTGAGTTTTTCAGGCCAGCCTAAGCTACACAGCAAGACCTTGTCTCAATAAACAAACAAACAAACAAACAAACAAACTGGGCGCGGTGGCGCACGCCTGTAATCCCAGCAGCTCGGGAGGTAGAGGCAGGAGGACCGCAAGTTTGAGACCACAAGCAGTCTGCGTAACTTAGCGAGACCCTCTCTCAAAAAGTAAAAAAAAAAAAAAATGGGCTGAGGGCGCAGCTCAGTGGTCCAGCACTTGCAGAGCATGCAAGCCTGAGGCCCTGGGTTCAACCCCCAGTACCGCAAAATAAATAAATAAATAAATAAATAAATAAATAAATAAAATAAAAATAAATTTTAAAAAAGAGAAAACAGAAAAAAAGAAAAGAGAAACCCCATATCCATTAGGAGGCACTCCTCTTCTCCCCAGACCCTGGCAACCACCGCTGTATTTTCTGTCTTTGTAAAATTTCCTATTCTGGACACCTCATATAAATGGAATTATATAGTATGTGGTGTTTCTGTGTCTGACTTCTTTCACTGAACATGCTTTTTAAGTCCACGTTGTAGTATCAGTACTTCATTCCTCTTTATTGTCAAATAATATATGATTATATGAATATGCCACATTTTATTAATCCATGCATCTGTTGATGGACAAGTGAATTGTTTCCACTTTTACGAATTTAATACGAATTAAATTCGTATAATTTACGAATTACGTTTAATACTAATACTGCTGCTGTGACCGTTTCATGTACAAGCTTTTGTGGAGCCAGGCGTGGTGGCGCATGCCTGTAATCCCAGTGGCTTGGGAGGCAGAGACAGGAGGATCGCAAGTTCTAGACCAGAGGCAGTCTGTGTAATTTGGCGAGACCCTCTCTCAAAAAAAAAAAAAAAAAAAAAAAGGGTTGGGGTTGCAGCTCAGTGGTCCAGCACTTGCAGAACATGCAACCACAAGGCCCTGGGTTCAACCCCTAGTACTGCAAAAATAAATAAATAAATAAAGTTTTTGTGTAGACTTGTTTTCATTTCTCTTGGTTACATACCTAGGAAGAGAATTGCTGGTTCATATGGTATCTACCTATGTTCAACCTTTTGAGGAACTGCCAGACTGTTTTCCAACCTGCCTGCACCATTGTACATTTCCATCAGCGATATATAAGGAGTCTAGTTCCTTTGTCTACCTCCTCACCCATACTTGCTACTCTGTCTTTTTGATTATAGTCATCCTTGTGGGTATGCAAAAAGACATTTATTCTTAAAGTGTAAGGCATTTTTAACAGGGAAGCTGGATTTGATCTGCGGATGTGGTGCTTGAGGTCAAGACCTGAAAGAATGAACTTTTCTGAAATTTTTTTTTTTTTTTTTTTTTTTTTTTTTTTTTTTTTTTTTTTTTTTTTTTTTTTTTTTTTTTTGGTACTTGGGGGCTGAACCCAGGGCTTCTCACACACTTTGCAAGTGCTCTACCACTGAGCTGCACCCCCAGCCGATATTTTAGTTTTTGTTTTGAGAGAGGGTTTGGCTAGATTACACGGGCTGCCTCTGGCCTTGAATTTGCAATCTTCCTGCATCTGCCTCCTGAGTCACTGTGATTACAGGCATGTGCCACCATGCTCAGCACATTTTCTGAATCTTTAGATCACCATTTTGTAAGGACTTTTACTAATGAGTTCCCCCCACCCATGAGTACCATTCTTTGACCAACAAAAAAACAGCCCTCCTATTAAGGAAAGGTATGGTATTGGCTCCCTTACTAACCAGTGAAATATTCCAATTCTTGGGAAAATATTGATATAAATTAGCTTTGGTATCATTTTCCTGCTTCAGTCATCAATGTTGCCCATAACAGAAACCAATGATTTGCCCACATACAAGCCACACCGGGACAGAAAACTCAGGCTGAGGCAGGAGGTACTCAAGCAGCTCAGGAAGAGAGCTCTTAGTGTCTCCACATACTGAAACACATCACTACCTCTCGCCTCTTGCCCCAGGTCTTTCTTTGTTCCTATCCATTTAGTCCTGAAGAATCCTTTAGGTCAGATAATAAGGTAGCAGTAGCACTAAGTAAGTATTGGGGAGATCAGGAGAAGTGGGGATTGGAATTCACTATCCTGGTTCTAGCCTGGAGTTTATAAACTGCTATTTTAATTTTCCTCTTCCAACTTTGGGGCTGGGATTTAGCTCAGTGGGTAGAGTGCTGTGCTGCAGTCTCTGAGGCCCCGAGTTCAATTCCCAGCACCGCAAAAAATGGGAGAAGGGCCTGGCAATCCACTCCCAAGGCAATCCCGAAGCACTCAGCCATTGAAAACCCTATGAGGGTCGCTATGGGTCGGATACTGACTTGATGGCACCTAATAACAACAACTTCCAACTTTGGGTCTAAGCAGTTGAGTCTTTCTAAGTCAGAAGATTGGAATATTGAATAATAAGTAAAAATGAATTGTTAAAGCCATGCATGATGGCACATACATGAAAAAAAAAAGTAAATCTTACCATACTTAGATTGAGGACAGATGCTAATTGCACTTTATTCATATAAATTAAAGACTTTAAGCCTGGCACAATGGCACATGCCTGTAATCCCAGTGCCTCAGGAGGCTGAGGCAGGAAGATCTCAAGTTCAAGGTCAGAAGCAGCCTACACAACTTGACACTCTCAAAATAAAAACTAAAACAGGTTAAGACTATGGCTCAGTGGTAGAGCACTGGAGGCCCTATGTTCAACCTGCCCCCTAGTACTGCCAAAGAAGGAGGAGGAGGAGGACGAGGAGGAGGAGGAGGAGGGTAGTTTAAAAACCTCCACTTGAAGGCATTTCAATTCGTATATTTGTTTTTCCATGATATAGGCAATAAAGGACACAAAAAAGAAAGTATAAAAATAAACCCTGCAACTTCTAGCCCTAATCCTTAGTGTACTGTCTTTGCCTACATTCCTCTTATTTTCATCACCCTAAAAATGTTTTCAGCATGTATGATCTGCTTATGGTGCTTGTTGCTATTGTTGTTTTCAAGTAGGGTCTTTTTGTGTAGCTCAAGTTGGCCTTGAATTTGAAATCTTCCTGCCTTAACCTCCCTCCCAAGACCTGAGATTAGGCCTGTGCCAACTGGCCCAAAGTGATCTTTTGACCTCATCAGACACTCTGATTTAGGGTTTCTACTCCTGTTCAGGCTGAGATTTAGCTCAGTTGGTAGAGTGCCACTCTGCAGTCTCTGAGGTCCTGAGTTCAATTCCCAGCAGCGAAAAAATGGGAGGACATGGCAATGCACTCCCAACGCAATCCCAAAACAATCAGCCATTGAAAACTCCCAAGTCGGATATGACTTGATGACACCTAATAACAACTCCTTTTCTGAAATTGGCCTTTAGGCAAAGGAGATACTAAAATTCACATAGTCTGACTTTAGGACTCATTGCATTATGGAGGAATCAATATCCTTCAGCTAATGAAAAGACTCTGTGTCTACATTTTGTAATTTTGTTATATTAGGGTTAAGGTTCCAAAGCTCATTGGAACCAACTTTTTTTTCCTTCAGTAGCGCGGAGGTTGAACCCAGGGCCTCACGCGTGCTAGGCAAGTGTTGCACTATTGAGCTGCACACTCAGCTCTTTTTTTTTCAAATTATTATCATTATTATTATTATTATTATCATTATTATTATTATTTCTCTTGAGACAGAGTCTGGCTAAATTTCACGGGCTGCCTCTGGCCCTAAACTCCTCCTTCCTCCTCCTGCCTCTGCCTCCTGAGTCGCTGAGATTGCAGGTGTGTACCATGTGTGCCACAGTGCCCGAGACTGGCAGCAACTTTAGAACAGGTGTTCCTGCAATTTTCTGTGATAAATTCTTATTTGGCCTTCTATAGTGCACTGTATCCAACAAGAAATAGCCTTGGCCCCATTGAGAACTGGTAAATACTAAGACTGTATGTGCTTATTTACATTTATGATCCAGTCTTACCTCCCCAACTCTTTTTATTTATTTATTTATTTATTTTACAGTATTGGAGGATTGAACGCAGGGCTTTGTACATGTTAAGCAAGGGCTGCACCATTGAACTGCACTTGCACTTGCAGCCTTTCTTTTTATTATTTATTTATTTATTTATTTATTTTGCAGTACTGGGGGTTGAACCCAGGTCCTCGCAATTGCATGCTTTGCAAGTACTGTACCATTGAGTTGCACCCTCAGCCCTGTTTTGTTCTTTTCTTTTCTTTTCTTTTCTTTTTTTTTTTTACTTTTTTGAGACAGGGTCTCACTAAATTACACAGACTACCCCTGGTCTTGAACTTGCAATCCTCTTGCCTCTGCCTCCCAAGCCGCTGGGATTATAGGTGTGCACCACCACATTATTTTTTATTTATTTTGAATTTTTGAGATAGGTTCTGGATAAATTGGGTAGGCTGCCTCTGGCCTTGAACTCATGATCCTCCTGCCTCAGTTTCCAGAGTCACTGGGATTACTAGTATGTGCCACCATGCCCTGTTTCATTTTTAGGTTATAGGAATGAGGTGCAGTTAGCATCTACCATCAATCTCAGTATCCTAACATTTGTTGTTGTTGTTGTTAGGTGCCGTGATGTGTGTCCGACTCATAGGGACCCTTATAGGGTCTTTAATGGCTGATTGTTTTGGGATTGCCTTGGGAGTGCATTGCCATGTCCTTCTCCCATTTTTTCGATGCTGGGAATTGAACTCTGGACCTCAGAGACTGCAGAGCAGCGCTCTACCGACTGAGCTAAATCCCAGCCCATCCTGAAATTTAATTATTACTTATTATTCTATTCTCCTGCCATCTGACTTAGAAAGACCCAAATGCTCAGATCCAAAACTTATTAAAAACAAGAGTATTTATTTGCAATAAATACTCTTTCAGCTATTAATTCATTTATTCAATACTTAATTTGAATACCTGCTATCTGCCAGCCACTGTACTAGATGCCTAGGATACCATCATAGGATTGAGTTCTTGCCTTTAAGGGGTACAGTTCTGTGGGACAAGCAGACGCATTACTGGGTAATTACAATTGTGAATGCAGTAATTAATGCACAGACTATTATGGGATTGCAAAAGAGAGACACTTCACCTACCCTAGATAGGGAGATCAAAGAAGGGTGAAAACACTGGGCTTGTTGGCGCACACCTATAATCCCAGCATAGGGGAGACTGAGGCAGGAGGATCTTGAGTTGGAGGCGACCTTAGGGGGAGAGGGGTGCAAATCATATTAAGGAAGATCTCTGATTTAATTGACTAAATTGTGCACCAGAGAGAGTGTTCAGACTTTTTCAATCGGATAACTTTGTAATTTGGGATAAAACACCGAATAACTAAGTACCGAATAACTAAGTAAAACATATTAATTTGTGGCTAATGATTCATGAGGAAGGAGAATAGCACCTAATATCATAAATAAATGGACATTAGGGTTGTAAGATTACAGCTAGAATTTGTAGAATTTATTTTAAAATGTCTTTACTTTTTATGACTTTACTTTTTATGACCCTCTATTTCATGGAAAAGCAAATACAAGGATTTAAAAAACATTTTCCTTCTTTCTTTCTTTCTTTCTTTTTTTTTTTTTTTTTTTTTTTTTGCAGTGCTGGTGATTAAACCTAGGGCTTTGGATATGCTAGGCAGACACTCTACCCCACTGGACTACCTCCAGACAAATATAAGAGTTGAAATTCCTGTAAGTGGAGGTTTATAAATTCTTCTAACATGGCGTCTATTACACTTGGTAATAAAAGAGGATACCATTACCAGATTAGAGGATGATTAGTGCTATTTGAGGTTAAGTTAAAAACAAAAGCAAACAAAACAACTTAACTACATTTGTAACCACTTACCCTCATATAAAATTAAAATATGAAAAAAAACCTCCTCAAAGTTAGCTGTGCTTGTGGTTTCCCAAATTATGAGATTGAAGGAGTCTGCATTATATAATGTTGAACCTTTTTAAAAAAGAAGTTCAGGGCCAGGAATATAGGTAAGTGGTAGAGTGTACACTTAGCATGTACAAGGCCTCAGTACCACAAAAACAAGTATTTAAAAATAAAATAAAAATTTAAAAGCTTTCAATCCTTTGGCAGGCTGAAGCAGGAGGATCGTGCATTTGAGGCCAGCCTGGGCTACATCACAATTTGGAAGCCAGACTGACTTATATAGCAAGACCCTGTCTTAGAAACAAACAAACAAACATTCAATTTTGATGACAATCCTTTGGTTGCCTCCATTTTATGGATGAGAGAATTAAAACACAAAGATCACAGAGCTAGTACATAGCAGAGCAGGGATTTGAACCCATGACCTTTTAATTACAGAGCCTCTTTTTCATCATATCATCCTGCCCATATAGTAACCTTGTGTGAGCCAATTGCTCTCATGTTGTTCTGTGGTCATTAATTTACCCTGGCAAGAGTGAGCTGGTTTAGACAACTGGCAGAGTGGGTGTCTGGGCCACGGAAAATATTGGAAAATATTGACAGTGTTATGTTCAAGTGGAAGCTACATTTCATTATTATGGGTGCCATCGAAAGTATCTTAATCATTCTCATGAATATTATAAGGGGATTAAATAAATATCTAGGTTTAACTAAAGTTTAAAATTTGGTTAATTAGTAGAAGGAAGTAGAGAAGAGTAAATATATGTGAAAATAACAGTATGAAAGCTCACTTTATATATTTACTTTTAAAATACTGAATTTACTTTTAAAATACTTTTAAAATACTACACCAGTTAAGTAGACTTTAATACTATAGTATTTTTCATGTGCTTGTGTGGTATATTGCCCATTCACAAAGATTATAATCCCCGAGAACAAGAGTGTATTATTCTTAAACGAAATGAGAACATTAAAACATTGGTCAGGAAAGGTTATCTAAACCTATTCTCAAATAGTTTAATAAATTTGAGTAAATACATTAAGTTATAGATGCTTATTGTTGTTGTTGTTAGGTGCCGTCGAGTCGGTATCTGACTCATAGCGACCCTCATAGGGTTTTCAATGGCTGACTGTTTCGGGATTGCCTTGGGAGTGGATTGCCAGGTCCTTCTCCCACTTTTGCGGTACTGGGAATTGAACTCGGGACCTCAGAGACTGCAGTGCAGCGCTCTACCAACTGAGCCAAATCCCAGCTCATAGATGCTTATAGATGATATAAAATCAAATTAACACTGTGGTTTATATTTATTACATTAGGAGGAATTGGTTGTTGGATTTAAAAGTGTACAGAATGCGATTAGAGAGTGAAAAAAAAGAGGGAAGTTTGTTATAACTGAAGAGGGGTGTGGCCTTCCCACACTAAAAGGAATAGATAGTAGTTTCATAAAGGACTGATATAACTGTATGGTCTTCAGAACTGGCCATTATAGGGGCCACATTTCTCTGCATAAGTAAGTATGTCTGTGAATACCAGCCAATTTGGTGAGCTAGAGAAAACACAACCTGTGGATTTGGGCATATGCACTCTCTGCCTGCAGCTAATTCTTCTGGTAACAATATACCTACAACTCCTGTAATCCTAGAGCAGGTACATGGAGGCACTAAGTGGTGTGATGGGAGGGAAAGATAGGATCACAAGGATTCGTTTGATTATAACAGTAATCCACACCAAGTCAAGTAAAATAGCCAAACAGTTAAAAATGGGGTCTCTAATGAATTTGCTAATTCTAGCAGGCCCTCGCAAACATTTCCTGATAGAGTACCTCATATCAAAACGAAGTGGCTGTGCTTTAATTACATGGAATAATTATTTGATTTCCAGGAAGTTCAAACAGTGCTTTGTATTTAAATAAAAAGTTCTAGACACGCTGTGAAACTCGATCAAACCAAGAAAAAGGGTGAAACTGAATGCCAGCTAGGTGCTTCAGAATTTCAGCCGCTCAGCTAGCCGGCCGCGATGCCGCAGGAGCCCAGAGAAGGGGTGTTTTAACGCTGGCTGGATGGATCGGGTGGCTTTCTTACAGGAGCCCTGCCTTTCCAGAGACCTAGAGTGATATGCATCCATGGGCTGTTCATGGGCTCGAGACTGGGCTGCCTTGGCCCCTCTGTACCAACAGAGACCCCAGTTTTCGGGGGACAGGCTCTCACGCTGTCGCCCCCACTTTTGAAGGTCTATTAAAAGCCTGGGGCCCCTTATCTCAACGGCTTTGGGCGTGAGTGTGGGGTAAGAAGGGGGGGTTGGCCTGTGGGTGTCTCTTTTGCCTGAGGAGTTGGAGACACTTGTGGAAAAGTCAGGCCCTTTTCGCTCCGGCGGCCGCTCCGGTGTAGGGCAGGCTTGGGTTAGACACATGCACACATACACCATAGAGCTCTGCTTTCCCGTAGCAGCTGCTGCCTCTGCCTCTGCCTCTCCCGCCTCAGCCTCTTTGCCCGGCATACACACACATTCAGATTTGCGCGCTGTTTCAATCCTTGATGACGTGTCCCCGAAGACAGCCAATAGCGAGCGGGCTCTGGTCAGGACAATGGGAGGTATCGGGCCAATGAGCGAGCCCCGTGAGTTGGCGGTAGCCAATAGGAGCCGCGCTGGCTGGAGAGTAATGTTACAGAGCGGAGAGAGTGAGGAGGCTGCGTCTGGCTCCCGCTCTCACAGCCATTGCAGTACATTGAGCTCCATAGAGACAGCGCCGGGGCAAGTGAGAGCCGGACGGGCACTGGGCGACTCTGTGCCTCGCTGAGGGTGAGTCTGGGGCAGCGCGGCGGCGGGGAGAGCGCCTCCGGCAGCTCCCAGCTCGCGCGGCGGCCGGATCCCCGCGGCCGGGAGTCGGCGGGTCAGGCTCCACACAAAGGCAAATGAGGGGGGACCGTGGGGGGAACTGCGCACGGAGCGAGCCTCTGCCGGGCGCCGGGGACGCTGCCCCGCGCCGAGTCCCGGCCCTCAGGCTGCCTGAGGCGCCGCGAGCCCCGCGCCCCGCGAGTTTCCACCCCCGGCAGCGTCCGCGCTGACTGGCGCAAAAATATTTTTTTTAATTAAAAAAAATTTTTTAAACGTGTTTTCGGCTCCCGGGCCGGGCGTTCGGGCGGGCGGCGTGCGCGGAGCGCGGCCGGGGTTGGCGGGGCCGGCGGCGGCGGCGGCGGGCAGCGGCGGCGCTTCCCGGCTGCATTGGCGGCCGCCGCAGCGAGCCGAGCGCCGGCGGGGAGCGTGGCCGGCCGGGCGGGCGGGCAGGCGGGGCGCCGCTGCGGGTGAGGGCGGCGCGGGTGGGCCGGGGGCGGCCGTGCGGGCCCCGCTCGGGCCGGGCGCGGCGGCGGCGGCCGGCGGCGGCGGGGGGAGCGGCGCCGCTGCGCTCGCTGGAACATGGCTGACTCGGGCCCGGCGCTGCTGGCTGGAGAGAAAACAAGGCGGGCGGGCGCGCGGGCGGGGGAGCTGGGCGCAGCAGTTCCGAGGCAACTTTTTTTTTCCTCTCTCTTTTCACAGCCCCGCGTCCTCCGTGCGGGGGCGGCGGGGCGCGCGGCCCGCGCGGAGGGAGACGGGGAGCGGCGGCGGTGGGCCTGGCGGGCCGCCGCCGGGGGGAGGGGAGCGCGGCGGAGCCGGCGCGCGCCCCCCGCCCCTCCCGCCCGCCTCCCCCCGCGCGCGCCCCTCCCCCGGCCGCAATGGCGAGTGCGCCCGCGCGCCCCGCCCGCCGCCGCCGCCGCCTCGCACCCTCGCCGCACTCACACACACACACACACGCACACACACAAAGGGAAGGAGCCATGTTCGCGCTCGCCCTCGCGGCGGCGGCGGCGCAGGCGGGGAGGACGCGCAGCGGCCATTCCGTGCGCCGGCCCGGGCGGCTGCGGGCGGAGCCAGCCCCCATTTCGAGCGGGGCTTCTCCCTGCGCCGCGCCGACAAAATGGGGGCGGCGGCGCGAGCCTGCGGGCCTTCCGGGCGCACGTGGCGGCCTCGGGCCTGCGGGCTCGGCCCGCGTCGCCCCGCCGCGGCGCTCGGCCGCGGGCGAAGTTCGGGGGCCGCGGAAGTCCGGCCCCGCGTTGGGGGCGCCCCAACTTTGCCGGCTCCCGAAAATCCTCCCCCGGTCTGGGGGGAGGGGGCGCAGGGCCGCAGGAGTGGCTTTTGTCCCTCATACTTGTTTACTCGAAGAAACTTCAGACCGGACGTGTTTAGTCAGAACAGAAATACATCTCAGGGCCAAGCCGATAGGAAGCCACGCTGCCTCCCGGGGCCGCCGCCTCCCCCGGGCCCGGGCGAGCGCCGCGGCTCGCGGCTCCTCCCTCCTCCGAACAAAGTTTTATGCAAAGCGGGTGTTTTTTAAAGTAATTGGGGAAACTTTACATAGATGCACGGTGGATTTTCGTCTTGTTTTTTGAGGCCTGTAATTTGGAAGGGTCTACTTAAGCTCTTATTCCTTGTGCGGTGCAAATCTACAAATTGGAAGCACGCGTTTTTCTGGGTTTTGGTTTTGTTGGTTAAAAATAGTGTTTTTAGATTTAGGATTTGTTTAAATGACCGGTTAGGCACGCATTCGGATCAGATAACCAGTTAACAAACATGAATGTACCGGGTCTAGACTTTTTGAGCTCACACTTGAAGGACCGTTGCCCCCACCCCCGCCCCACGCTTGGCACAGCCGCTTCTAGGAATCGGGTATCAATGCCCTGTTCCTGTCTGTTTTTGTGGGAGGTTATTGTCAGTACCTTGGTTTTCTTTCGCTCCCTAAGCACTTTTAAGCTCGTAAATTCATTACTAACATCAAACAACTTACTTTGTTTTAGAAAAACAACTAAACATGGGCAAAGGAGATCCTAAGAAGCCGAGAGGCAAAATGTCATCATATGCATTCTTTGTGCAAACATGCCGGGAGGAGCATAAGAAGAAGCACCCAGATGCTTCAGTCAACTTCTCAGAGTTTTCTAAGAAGTGTTCAGAGAGGTGGAAGGTAAGAGGGCTTAAGATATATTAAATATTAAGGTAATAACCACTTAATTTCCAAATTAGGAGGAAAAAGACCACCTGGCTCTTCTCATTGTGGGGCTATTAAATAGGAGAGGACACTTTTTATTCGTTTGAATGCCTTAGGAGTAAGATTTCTTTGTCAACATTAAGTTTACATATAATTCTTTTCTAGACTATGTCTGCTAAAGAGAAAGGAAAGTTTGAAGATATGGCAAAGGCGGACAAGGCTCGTTATGAAAGAGAAATGAAAACCTACATCCCTCCCAAAGGGGAAACAAAAAAGAAATTTAAAGATCCCAATGCACCCAAGAGGCCTCCGTAAGTATCTTAGTTTTATTTTCAAGGCATGTTCTATAGCGGGATCAGATAGAAATTTAGCAAGCTACTTTGCTCAGAGTCCACCGAGTTTTAGCTTATAGTGGCTCTAGGTGTTTTGAAATTATAAATAAAATTCCTGTTGGATAGGAGTGTTAACCAGAACATTCAAATAAGATTTTGACCCCCTTTATTTATTTATTTATTTATTTTGAGGAATTTTTTTCTTTTTTGAGAAATATTATCTAAAATAACTTGAAGCTCTTTGGAGGTCTGACTAGTGTAACTTAAATAATTATAAATTTAGTTTTAATTAAATATTTGTACCCAATCCAGTGTGGTAGAAATTAACAGACAGCTTTTATATAACAATACAATACATATTTGATACTTTTTTTCTTTTTTTTTTTTTTTTTTTATCTAAATTTAAATTTCTGTTTTTAGTTCGGCCTTCTTCTTGTTCTGTTCTGAGTATCGCCCAAAAATCAAAGGAGAGCATCCAGGCCTGTCCATTGGTGATGTTGCAAAGAAACTGGGAGAGATGTGGAACAACACTGCTGCAGATGACAAGCAGCCTTATGAAAAGAAGGCTGCTAAACTGAAGGAAAAGTATGAAAAGGTAAGAAGTGTGTGGGTTTGCTTAGTAGAATGATGAAAGGATATGCCAGGTGTTGGATGATCATCCTTGATACCTCATCATAATTTTCCATTTTCTTGGAGATTTGTAATAGCTTGAGGTATAGTAGTTCTTTAACATCTACATTGGCTTAAATCATTTTTCATCTGTAAAAGAATATGAAGTACCAAATAAGTCATTAATGTTTTTTGACTTGGGTCAAGGCCATTAATTTAAGGTGCTCTTATTCCATAGTATCTTTGAATTGGTGAAATTTTTGGTAGTTCCCTTGAGTCAAAAATGACTTAGAGTATGATACAGAAATAAGCTGGACAAAATAATGTTGGCTGTATTTTTCATAAACATTTTTACAATGTTTATGTTCTTTCCCTTTAGATACCCTCTCACCCCTAAAAAAACCAGCATAAGTTAGATTTGAAGTCTACCAAAGTATGGTAAATTTGTAAGATGAAGACAAGATAACTTGCATTTTAAATTGAAATAAATTTTTAAATTTTAGCTTTCTTAGTTATTCTGAAAAATAACAGTTTCTGAATGTTCTTTAACATAATTATATGCTTACTTGTAAATTACTTTTTGATTGAAGACAGTATTCTAGTATGGTTAGGGTCTGACAGTGTGAACCTGTAGAATGCTTTTTTGCATTCAGAAGGTGGCAGTGTCTACCCTTTAATCAAAGTCTGCATTCTATTTTGAGTAAACTAGAGTTGGGATGTGGTATATAATTGTATCTCAGTGAAATATAATATTTCAAATATTAGACCATGCCACTTCATGAATTACCGATTATTATAGTAGTCACACAGTATTTTTTATGTGCATTATACCAATTCTGTTATTTTGTGAAGGTGCAGTGTTGTCTACTCATAGCCTGTTTTAGTGTGACTGGGATCTAGATTTTTCATTAAGTTTTGCCATGTTCTGTCTCTCCCCTTACTTAAGTCTTCCTTTTCTATTGTTTCTCCCTTTGTTTTGGAAGGATATTGCTGCCTACCGAGCTAAAGGAAAACCTGATGCAGCAAAAAAGGGAGTTGTCAAGGCGGAAAAGAGCAAGAAAAAGAAGGAAGAGGAGGAAGATGAAGAAGATGAAGAGGATGAGGAAGAAGAGGAAGATGAAGAAGATGAAGATGAAGAAGAAGATGATGATGATGAATAAGTTGGTTCTAGCGCAGTTTTTTTTTTTCTTGTCTATAAAGCATTTAACCCCCCTGTACACAACTCACTCCTTTTAAAGAAAAAAATTGAAATGTAAGGCTGTGTAAGATTTGTTTTTAAACTGTACAGTGTCTTTTTTTGTATAGTTAACACACTACCGAATGTGTCTTTAGATAGCCCTGTCCTGGTGGTATTTTCAATAGCCACTAACCTTGCCTGGTACAGTATGGGGGTTGTAAATTGGCATGGAAATTTAAAGCAGGTTCTTGTTGGTGCACAGCACAAATTAGCTATATATGGGGACGGTAGTTTTTTTCATCTTCAGTTGTCTCTGATGCAGCTTATACGAAATAATTGTTGTTCTGTTAACTGAATACCACTCTGTAATTGCAAAAAGAAAAAAAAGTTGCAGCTGTTTTGTTGACATTCTGAATGCTTCTAAGTAAATACAATTTTTTTTATTAGTATTGTTGTCCTTTTCATAGGTCTGAAATATTTCTTCTTGAGGGGAAGCTAGTCTTTTGCTTTTGCCCATTTTGGATCACATGAATTGCAGTGTTTATCTGTTCATATAGTTAGCTGATAAAAAAAGCTTTTGTCTACACACCCTGCATATCATGATGGGGGTAATAAAAGTTAAATTGAGAACATTTTCATACATAATTAAAACTCCAAAATTTTGATCAGTTGTTAACAAATTTCACATAGCCCACTTACATTTGCAAAGTGAAGAGTAACCAATTCTGTTTGCAGCATGGGATTATTAGAATCACACAATTTGAAAGTCTGTCCTTGAAGGACTAATTGAAAAGTATGTTCTAATCTTT
>VMDO01003593.1:0-140037 GCA_007922755.1 Pedetes capensis
TGTGGGCTGGGATTTAGCTCAGTGGGTAGAGCACTGAGCTGCAGTCTCTGAGGTCCCGAGTTCAATTCCCAGCACCGCAAACATGGGAGAAGGACCTAGCAATCCACTCCCAAGGCAATCCCGAAAGAGTCAGCCATTGAAAACCCTATGAGGGTCGCTATGAGTCGTTTACTGACTCGACGGCACCTAACAACAACAACATACCATTGTGTATATGTACCGTAGGTTTTTTTAATCCATTCTTCTATTGATGGGCTCTTTGGTTGATTCCACATCCTTCCTGTTGTGAAAAGTGCTGCATTGAACATGGAGATGCAGGTGTCTCTGTGGTATCATGACACATCTCCCTTTGGGTAAATTCCCAATATTGTTATAGCTAGGTCATATGGTAGATCACTCTTTACTTTTTAAAGATACCTCCATATGGATTTCCACAGTGGTTGGACCAATTTACAGCTCCACCAGCAATGTAAGAGTGTTCCCTTTTCTCCACAACCTCGCCAGCGTTTGTTGTAATTTGTTTTATTGATCTTGGCCATTCTTACTGGTTTAAGGTGAAATCTCAGAGTTGTTTTAATTTGCATTTCCCTAATGGCTAGGGATATTGAGCATTTTTTCATGTGTTTCATGGCTTTATGGACCTCTTCATTTGAGAACCATCTATTCAGTTCCTTTGCCCATTTGTGTATTGGGTTATTTTTGGGGGAATTTTTTTCTTGAGTTCTTTATAAATTCTGGTAATTAGACCTTTGTGTGATGTATAGGATCAAAAATTTTTTTCCCATTGGGTGGGGGTTTCCTTGGCTCTGTTAATTGTTTCTTTTGCTGTGCAGAAGCTTTTTAATTTTATGTAATCCCATTTATCTATTCTTATTGCAATTTCTGGAGCAATTCTTATTAAGGAAATACTTTCCCATGCCTGTATGATGGAGTGTATTGCCTATCTTGTCTTCTATAAGTTTTAAAGTTTCTGGTTTTATGTTGAGATCTTTTACCCATTTTTGAGTTAACTCTCATGCATATTGAGAGATGCAGGTTGGTTTTCATTTTTCTGCATGTGGATGTCCATGTTGCCCAGCTACCATCACCCTGATACCTAAACCAGGCAAAGATTCATTTAAGATAGAGAAGTATAGACCCATCTCCCTTATGAATTTAGATGCGAAAATATTTAATAAAATTCTGGCAAACGGAATCCAGCAGCATATTAAAAAGATTATTCACCACGACCAAGTGGGATTTATACCACAGATGCAAGGCTGGTTCAACATATGGAAATCAATTAATGTAATCCAACATATCAAGAAACTGGCAAACAAAACCACATGACCATCTCAATTGATGCTGAAAAGGCCTTTGACAAAGTGCAACACCTTTTCATGATAAAAACGCTGGAGAAGATAGGTATAACAGGCAAATACCTTAATATCATAAAAGCCATCTATGACAAACCTACAGCCAACATTATATTAAATGGAGAAAAACTAAAACCATTTCCTCTTAGATCTGGAACAAGGTGAGGATGTCTTCTCTCTCCTAATCTATTTAACATAGTAATTGAAGTCCTTGCCAGGGCAATCAGACAAGAGAAAGAAATCAAAAGGATACAGATTGGCAAGGAAGAGGTCAAATTATCCTTACTTGCAGATGATATGATTCTATACCTGAAAGACCCCAAAATCTCAACCAGAAAACTTCTAGAACTAATCAACTCCTTCAGCAAAGTGGCAGGATATAAAATCAACACACAAAAATCAATAGCTTCTCTTTACACTAACTGCGAACAGGAAGAGAAGGAAATTTCAGAAAAAATACCTTTCACGATAGCCAACCAGAAAACTAAATACCTTGGAATCAGTGTAGCCAAAGACCCTTCAAATCTCTACAAGGAAAATTTCAAAACATTAATGAAAGAAATAGCAGAGGACACTGAAAAATGGAAAGACCTTCCCTGCTCCTGGATAGGGAGAATTAATATAGTAAAAATGGCTATCCTACCAAAAGCAATCTATAGATTTAATGCAATCCCCATTAAAATTCCACTGACTGACTTTATAGAAATAGAAAAAATGATCCAAAAATTCATATGGAACCACAAAAGGCCACATACAGCCAAAACACTCTTAATCTGCAAAACTAATGGAGGTAGAATCACAATCCCTGACTTTCAAGCTATACCATAGGGCAGTGGTAGCAAAAACAGCTTCATACTGGCACAAGAATAGGCCTGAAGACATCTGGAACAGAATAGAAGACCCAGAAATACCTCAACACACCTATAGCTACCTTATTTTTGACAAAGGAGCAAAGCAAGTAAACTGGAAAAAGGATTGTTGTTGTTGTTGTTGTTAGGTGCCGTCAAGTCGGTATCCGACTCATAGCGACCCTCTGTACAACAGGGGAAACACTATTGTCAGTGCTTCTTTGCTGTTCACAGGGTTTTCAATGGCAGATTGATTTTTAGGAGGGGGTTGCCAGGTCCTTCTCCCAGCCTACAGCTTCTGGTGTTCCCAGGCGGTCTCCCATCCAGGTACTAGCCAGGCCTGACCCTGCTTAGCTTCCGAGATCTGACGGGATCGGATACCACAGGGCTACAGCTGCAGTCCGGAAAAAGGATAGCCTTTTCAATAAATGATCTGTTTCTTTCAAGAAGAGAGGAATCATTTGCTTCTTGTGTGGAGGTACCATTGAAATACTGGCCTTCATTTCTTCTAGAAGATTGAATTTAACTTGCTTTTGGTTATACTTTGGTTTGCTTTCAGGATATACAACTTTTAAATCTTTATTGTAGGTAATAAAAGCTGATTTTGGTTGTTAATGACATATTGGGTTATTGCTATTATAGATTTTGATTGCTTCCAGTTTGCTTCTCTCAGTTATTTGTCATTGTAGTGGCGGTGATAGTGATGATGATGGTGGGGGATTTGAGTAGCTGTTAGTCAGCATGTGCTCTGTGCCTGCTGTTGCTGATGGAGGTGGAACTCTGGTTTCCTCCTCCTTCTGTCCTATGTTGTGGCTTTT
Source organism: Pedetes capensis (assembly GCA_007922755.1). Taxonomy (NCBI): domain Eukaryota; kingdom Metazoa; phylum Chordata; class Mammalia; order Rodentia; family Pedetidae; genus Pedetes; species Pedetes capensis. The sequence goes on from VMDO01003593.1 coordinate 3,022, forward strand.
ACCTACTGCCACAATCACTGTGCAAATGCTGAGTTGTAGAAAGGTGAGTATTTCCTTCTTCCTGTGAAACAGCTCCCCCTGTAAAGGTCTGTATACCAGAGAAAGGAAGACTCTTTAATCAAGTTATTCCACCTTTTAGCAGAAGTATTAATAATGTTGGCTGACATTTATTGTGTAATTACTATGTGATGTCGCTGTCCTAATTATGTTATATACTAATTTAATCCTTAAGAACTCTTGAACCTTATGTTATTGTCAGTACTTAGCAAATGAAGAGCATGGGTCAGAGAGGTTTAATGATTTAACCTATGTCCATACAGTAGAGGTCTCACAGATGCAAAAGAAAATTTTATTCTTTTTAACTTCTATTATGAAAAATGTCTAATATATGAAAAGCTATATAGACTTGTATACCAAACACTGTCCATACATTTCACCTACATTTAACAGCTAATAATATGTTTGCTTTGTCTGCTTGCTCATTCTTTCCTCCCTCCCCCCTCCCTTCTTTCCTTCCTACCTTTCTTCCTTCTTTGTTTGTTTGTTTGAGATAGGGTATCTCTGTGTAACCCAGACTGGCCTGCAACTTGCTATGTAGACTGGGCTGGCCTCAAACTTGCATAGATCCTCCTGCCTCATCCTTCCAAGTACTGGGATTGCAGGCATGCACCTCCACACTTGGCTTTGCTTTTTTGTTAAAGTTTTAAAATAAATTCCATAATTTATTGTTGTTAAAGTTTTAAAATAAATTCTATAAATTGACATTTTATACTTTAGTATGTATCTTTGTGGGCTGGGATTTAGCTCAGTTGGTAGAGCACTGCGTTGCAGTCTCTGAGATCCCGAGTTTGATTCCCAGCACTGCAAAAATGGGAGAAGGGCCTGGCAATCCACTCCCAAGGCAATCCTGAACCAGTCAGCCATTGAAAACCCTATGAGGTTTGCTATGAGTCGGATACCAACTCGACAGCACCTAACAACAACAACAACAACAACATGTATCTTTAAAAAAAAAAAAAGCATTTTCTTTTTTCATGCTTAAGTATGCACATTGACCACACTACAATACTCATACATTTAATTTAGTTATTTGTCTTAAATTTGTTTTCAAGTATTGAACAGCCCATTTTCCCTCTTCCTCTTTTTTGTATTTCACTGCGTTTTTAAGAAGACTGGATGCTGTCACTCCAGATTCTTACCCATTTTGCCTTGAAGGACCAGTGCAGGGTAGGTGGAAACAAAAGGGAAAGTGAGTAGGGAACCCCCCCAGCTATTGTATAAAATGTACCAAATTGTAGCTTACATCCTTTGAGTGGTAGGCATATGCTTGTAGTTGAAGAAACTTTATCTTAAAGTTTGACACTTTGCTAGATTCAAGCAAAGCAAAAAATGACAAATACTTTTTTATTACTGCTGGTTAACAAGATATGTAACATCATGGCTGTTAAAATTTGTTTCGAAATGGAAACAATAACATAATTATGCTGTGCCATAATTATGTTAACATAATTTTATACTTAGCAAAAATTATATTTCTTTTTCATTCGATAAGGATGTATTGATATTTACTCTTTTCACAACTGTTTGGTGGTTTTATATGGGGATTCTTTCTACGGAGAGGTTTCAATCCAGTACAGGAGAGGAGATCCTGTATCATTCAAATACACATCCTTATGAGGTTACCTATAGGTGCTACAACATCTGGTCAGTACATATGCATAGGATATGGGGTAGGGAGAGAGAGAGAGAGAGACATACACACAGTGGAACCACTACTGGTCAAAACCAGTACTGGAGAGGTGGTAGCTGAGTGGTCCAAATAAGTAAGATTTGGCATTCAGAAACTGGCATTTGGGTGTGTTGGACAAATGGAACAATATAGAGTATAAAGGTGAGAAAGGCTAGAGAACATAATAAGGTGAGTGTATGTGTTTTGAATACTATTAAATTTAGGAAATGCATTTCTAAAAGACCTACTTTATCCTTTGCTTCCCTATCTCTATTCTTTGCTTATTCACTTTTATCCTTGAGAATGTTAATTATAAGTCATACTTCTATTTGCATGGTTCCCATAGCCACTATAGGCAGACAGTATCCTTTTACTTTCTGAAAATGATGGTTAATTCTGATTTTCCAAAACTTGCTCTAGAGTTGTGTCTATAGTCAGATCTGTTGTAATGTGACTTCTTCTCAGTTTCATCCATTCATAAAATTCATGCCCACAGTTTTCTAAAGGCCATACATAATATAGCTGATACTGTTGTATTTCAACATCATTGTAGCAAAGGAGTTCCTTTATATACGTTTATTGTTAAATCTCTGTCCTAACCCCTCACTAATGGAATTTCTTATGATACCTTTTAAAATACTTTTTCATTAAGGCAGCAATTTGAAGATAGGACATGAAGAAACATTTTCACTTAAAAGCATTTAACTGTTCTGACATTTCTGTAGTAACTTAAGACATCTTTGATCTCTTAACCAATTATATTTGAAAATTGACTTTTTCATGTAGACTATTAAACATACAGTTTTTTCAATAGCAGAATGTTATAACATATTTTTTCCTCAAATGATTTTGGTTGCTACAAACCTAGTTAAGATGAAATTTAAATACAGACCTAGTTTATTCTATCTAACTTTAGTTTTCTTTTAACAATAAGGTGATTTGATAAACCTGTGGGGAGTAGGTGGGGGTGGGGATAAAGTTGAATGATGGTAACAGTGAACACATTAGGTCCCTACGGTGGCTTAATGTAGTGGTAGGTACTTTATGTGTACTCTAATTCTCAGAACAACTGGTAGTGATGTATTGTAGATCACATTTATAAAAGAAAAATCCTAGCTTGAGAGAATTGAATGGCCAGCCTGAGATCACATAGCCGGGAAGCAAAAGATCTGGGTTTTAAATCTAGACTTAACCTAATTACAAAGATTGTTCCTTTCCATAATTCTAGAGTGACCATCAATAAAAATAATTTTCACTGTCTTCTGGCAGAGAGTCCTGCAAGCAGAAGACTATAAGGTTAGGAAGTGCCAAGTGTAAGAGTGGTGTGCTTGAGTTCTGTGGGAGGTCACAGAAACAATACAGGACTCTGACCAAGTGTTAGAGGAACTTGTGTAGGAGAAGGAGGTGAAATCCACCTGGAGTATAGAGGTGCATTTGGGCTTGAATGGGAAAGACCAGAATGGAAGTTCAAACCTGGTTATGGGAGATTTGGAATGGCAGTCTGGGGAATTCAAGGCTCTTAACTCATTATAGAAATTTGCCTTATTAAATTATGACAAGATCTAGATGTTAACTAGAAGGAAATTTAGAAATGATTTGTTTTTTCGCCTTCTTGAATCTGCTTTCCAAGACTTTGTTGTAATAAAATTTGATTGTGCTGATACTCTGGCTCTACTGTAAGGGAAGATAGGCTCTGGCTTTAGGCAGACCAAAAAGGACTAGACACTTTGTGGCTTGTTGCTTGTTGTGTGAAGTTAATGTCCAGTGACACAGCCTGCATGGTCAGCCAGAAAAGAGATTTGGCTTAGGGCCATATTGTATCACAGCGATCTCCATGTCAGCTTTCATTCCAATTAGGGCTTTGCAGAGATTCTTGCAGTTAGAGCCATTCTTTTGACAGGTAAATCTTTCCACGTGTGTCTTTCTTAAATGTACTTACTTAGATTTTATTTTGTATGTGATTTAATACAAGAGAAATGAATATATCCATTTATATCATTTCTATAGTCAATAAAATCTAAAGATGTAATTATCAAAGACTGGTCAAAGAAATGTCATTCATTTCTTTCCCCTTCACCTTCAGTCTCTCTGCCATTTCCCTTCTCTCCCTTAGTAGCCTTTTTTCTTTTAGTTATTTTATCATTCATCTGGGGCTGGGATTTAGTTCAGTTGATAGAACGGTGTGCTGCAGTCTGTGAGGTCCCGAGTTCAGTTCCCAGCACCGCAAAAATGGGAGAAGGACATGGCAATCCACTCCCAAGGCAATCCCGAAACATTCAGCCATTGAAAACCCTATGAGGGTCGCTATGAGTTGGATACTGACTCAACGGCACCTAACAACAACAACAACAACATCATTCATCTGTCAAATATGTCTGATTGTCCACAAGCTCCAGATACTATGAGGACATTTGAAAAAAACAAAACAAAACAAAACATTTTTCACTCACTCTTCTCTACCCAGGCCATTCTCAGTGTCTAACATTATTCTCTCCATGCCTTTATTCATGTTATTTTCTCTGCTTGAGGTGCCTATATTCCTCATCTCTCCTTAATTTCTCTGTTTCCTTATTCTAAATACTAACCTCTATTCCAGATCTTATGTAACATTGTTGAAGGGTTTGGCATTTAGATGAAATTTGGTAAAGGTCCAGCACAAATACCAGATGCCATTGTTTAAGTCACTTGCTTTTTGAGTCACAAACTAAGTTTTTGGACATAGCCTAGGCTCTTCTTTAAGATTCCAGCCCTTTTTATAAAATGAGAATTTTTTACAAAAATGTGTGAAGATCATTAAACTATTTCTTGGCAGTGAAAAGTTTAAAACATGAGCAGACTTGTGTCTTCTGTGAGGTTACGGGAAGTGGTGAGAAGAATGGATCAAAAGCAATACTGAGAGATAAATCTACATGAAGAAGAAACTGAAACTGAAGAAACTGAAGGCACAACAAAAGATTTCAAAGTGTGGATATTGATTGATCAGATAAAACAATGTATCAGTTTTCTACTTCCTCAAAGCAAGGTCTACTTTCTCCAGAAAGTGACCCACATCCCAGTATTTCTCCTTCTTTTAAGCTTTCTTCTCTCCAAAATAACAAAATAATTAAAAAAACCCTAATTTTATTTATTTTTTAGATAAACAGGTAAACAAGTTTTCAGTTTACATTGTCTGCTTTTGACACATCATTTCTTTGATGAATTTGTTTTTAGGTGGTTACTATATAAACCGCTTCTTTGTCATTGACACAAGTGTTTTTTAAGGTTTATTCTTTCTCTTTTCTTTTTGAGCCACTTCTATAAGCTTTCTATTTCTCATTTTATAGCAGAGAAACATAATGCACATTTATAAAGTTCACCAGCATTGTTTATGTAATAATTTTAAATATATAGTACTATGTACTTCCATAAAGATGATATTTAGTATTTACTGTTTTTTGTCAAAATAAAATTGTATCTGGAGAGGGTTGAGGATTATTTGCACATTAAGTGAGAAATTCAGGAATTGTATTCTGACTATTTTTTTTTTCTTCTTTTCCTAAACTTTCATATAAATGAATGAATGCATACATGTGTGCCTCTGTGTGTGTGTGTGTGTGTGTGTGTGAATAGAAATGGAGGAATTTAACATTAAATTGTTTCTTTCTGCTTGGAAAAAAGTCCATCTTTTATCAATGTGTTTAATAATTTCATTTATTCAAAACTACTAATAATAGGGTAGTTTCTTAGATGAAGGAATCATCTGGTTTTTTTTTTAACTACAGAATTAACACATGTTCACTGTATAAAAATATTTGAATAATACATAATGAATATTGTAAAATCTGTAAATCCCTCTGTTCTTCTTGTAACAAAATTACAGTTTGGTATTTTAAGGATGGGCTCTTTTAAAGCCCAGAAAGAAATCTTTACCATTTATTCACCATGGTGTCAACCTTTGTAGCAGAATTATTAATGCAAAATTGCTTTCTTCAAGTTGCCTGCAAACCAAATATTCTTTTGGCCTAGAGGTATGTTTATATGTATGGATGTATTTCACCATACTTTTACAGTGGTTGTTTTTTTGGCAAGGTTAATAGAAACAGTGCAACAATAATGTTTTATGTTTTATTCCTCCTGATAAAAGTTACTCATGATGAAAAGAGTCTGATAGGGTAGAAATATTTGGTTATTTCTCTAAGTGTCAGTGTCAACATTTTATCTATGCCATGAATAACAAGAGACTCTTAGATTGACTGTAATGTTGCCAAACATAATGTAGCCAAATTTAACAAGAGAAGTGCTATTTTTTAAGTATGTGAAATGATAAATGATACGCGGCTATCATTTTCCATTGTAATAGGAAAAGCAAAGAAACTCTTTTTGCTGAGTTTTATGTTGACTATCTTTTCTTACTTTTTGTCATAATCTAACTATAGCCTGCCTATAGATATACCACTGGGGCATCTGATCCCGTCAGATCTTGGAAGCTAAGCAGGGTTAGGCCTGGTTAGTACTTGGCTGAGAGACCACCTGGGAATACCAGGTGTTGTAGACTTGGGAGAAGGATGTGGCAACCCACTCCCGAAAAAACACACAGCCATTGAAAACCCTATGAATAGTAGAGAAGTACTACTATAGTAGCGTTTTGCCTCTTGTACATAGGGTTGCTGTGAGTCTGACACCGACTTGACAGCACCTAACAGTAAAAACAACTATAACACACTGGATTAGGGACTCTTACAAGCACAGGGTTTGCATTGTAAATATTTGTCAAATATTAGTTAATTGGATATATAGTCATCCGTTGGTATTTGTGGGATATAGATTCTAGGAGGCCCCCATGGATACAAAAATCTAAGAAGGCTCAAGTCCCTTATGTAAAATGGCATAGTGTTTGTGTATAACCTATACACATCATCTCATATACTTTTAATCATCTCTAGATTACTAATAATACCTAATGCAGTGTAAATGCTGTGTAAGTAGTTGTTACATTATATTGTTTAGGGAATAATGACAAGAAGAAAAAGACTGCATATGTTCAGTACAGGCACAGTTCCCCCTGAAGCATTTTCACTCTGCAGTTGGTTGAGTGCTCAGATGCCCCAATACATACATCTCTCCTCTGAGGCCATGGGCCCAGACAGGTATTTATTATTCTTTTGTCTCCAGTAGTCCCTTCTTGCACATAGCAGTCCTAATATAAATGTTGGAGAGATAGTTGTCCTTGTTGTAATAGGCAAATATTTGATACTTTCTTGTCAGTGCTTAAGCCTTCCCACTCTTCTTGGGTTGAGGCTAGAGAATTTTATTAAGATTTAAACTTTTATTCCTAGCTAATTTTTAAACCTTTCTTGTCAGAAATAGAGTAGATTTTTTCTCAGTTATTTAACTATTGCAGAGAATGTGGAACCTGCTGCTAAACTATGTTCCTAATTTATGCGGGGAACTTTTTTTTAAACCTCAGCATGCTTAGACAGTGCACTCTGGAACAACCGTGTGTCATTTCCCATAACAACCATGTAGCAGCAAGAGAGAGTATAGAATCTCAGGACTAGAATGGGACCTTTAAAAATGAGGTAGGCCAAGCATCCACCTGTCCTGGGCTCAGTTTCAGAAAACTTCTTGTAAGTTGTTTTTTTGCCTGTGATGCAGAAATCTTAAGGATGTACAAGGTGTGACCAGAAATATGAATGCTAAAATAAACCATTATAATAAAAGACAAATTGCCTTTAATTCTCTTAAAGTACTCCCCCTGGCATTGAACACATTTATCCCATTGTTGTTGCCATTTTCTGAAGCAGTTCTGAAAGTCCTCTTTGTGAGTGTCTTTAGTTTTGCTGTGTGGCTGCTTCCATGTCCTGAATTGACTTGAAACACTTACCTTTCATGGTCATTTTGATGGTAGAGGAGAACAGAAGTCACATGGTACTAGATTCAGTGAATGAGGAGGATGAGAACACATCATAATATTTTTATTTGAAAGAAACAGTTGCTCCAGAAGCAATATATGACACAGAGCATTGTCATGATGGAGGATGAAACCATGTGCCCATTTTCTCAGGCCTTTTTCTATGCATGTTTTCTTAAACACTCCAATGAGCCCCTACAATAATCAGAGTTCACTGTAGTGTCAAGATCAAAAAACATAACTAACATCACCTTGATATTGGATCTTCTCTGACATGCCTTTTTTTTTTTTCTTTTTTCTTTTTTGCACGAGAACTGGATGATTCCATTGAGAACTCTGAACCTTACTCTCAGGGTCATAACCAAATTTGTCACACACTGTTACTCAGATTTGATACACTGCTTCCCATATTGAAGACCCCTGCCTTTCACTTGGATGGCACTTGGCAGCAGCCTTCATCACATTGTTTTAAATTGCACCTTGTATAGTGATGTGCATAGAGTATCAGTACTGATTGTTAAAGGTTCCCATCTGCTACTTAGAACTGTCAATGATTTGGTTAACATTAACAATGCCTTGTTGAACAGTAGATGTAGAAGAACTAAATTCCCTGTCCCTTCCAAAAAGCACTTTGTCTTTTAGAAGTTTATGTACCCACTTTATTAACAGGCAGCATTTTGTTGATCTGAAGGAGATAATGTTGATGAGAAGGACCCACCAGCCCATTCTCAAAACAACCAGCCATTGAAAACCCTATGAATAGCAGAGAAGAACTGACAATAGCACCAGGCATGGCACAGAGTCGGGTAGTGTTTCCCTCTGTGTATACATAGGGTCACTGTGAGTGGGACTCGCCTCTACGGCACCTAACAAGAAGGAAGAAAATAGAGTCATATTCTGAAGTTAGTATACTGTCAACAGAGTCATGGGCCTTGCAATGCTGTTTTGTTAGATGCTCAAACATACATAATTGTCTTAGTAAGTGGTGTGAGATGAAGTTAAGTGGACCAAAACACTACAGCAATGTTAGAAAGTGCATCTGATAGTAAATCGTTAAGTCGCTTAGATATGTTAACATACAGCAGGCAGAGACAGGTTTGCTTCATATTGCTTATTGCCTGTCAGGTTCAGTGCAGACCACTTATGTTTAGGGAAAATGAAACCCACAAACTTGTATGTAACATTTACTTTCTGTGAGAGATGTTGTTTTAAGTGCCTTTACTTAGTTAATTCTTAAAAATCTCCCATGAAGTATTTGGAACTTCAGAGAACATACAGTTGTCTCCTCTTCTCTGTAGTTTACTTTCTGAGGTTCCAGTAACTCCCAGCCAGCACCTGAAAATATCAAATGGAAAATTCCAGAAGTAAACAGTTCATAATTTTAAATTTCATATTGCTCTGAGTAGTGTGTGATGAAATCTTGTGTCATCCCACTCATGTACCCAGGATGTCAATTATCGTTTTGTTCAGTGTATCCACATTGTATATACTATACCTGCCCACTAGTCACTTAGGTTACCTCAGTTATATTGATTTCTCAGAAATCAAGATGCTTGTGTTCAAGTAATACTTATTTTACTTAATAATGGCCCCCAAAGTGTTATAATTGTTCTGTTTAATTATAGGTTAAACATCCCTAATCTGAAAATCCCAAAGATGCTCAACCTGTACAGTCTATGCAAATATTCAAAAATTGTAGAACACTGATGAAATCTGAAGCACTTCTAATCCCAAGGATTTCATGTAAGGGAAACTCAACCTGGATTAGTTATTGTTAATCTCTTAGATGTGCCTTGTCTATAAATAATAATAATTATTACATTCATCCTCTAAAGATCTTAGAATGTATCCCCTGTGAATAAGAGGGACTATTGCACTATGCATTCTTAGTGAAAAATATTGTCGGTGAGCTATTAGTTATCTTAGCCAAATTGATTAACTATTAAAATGGAGAATTTACAATGGAGAATTTACATTGAGTATTCGTTGAGCAAAAATCTCATGTTTTTAGGTAGGTTTTTTCATTACAGTAATCTTTATGTGAGGAAATAGATTTGGGACAAAGATCCTCAGACCAAACTCAGTGTTGGAATCACTCAGAAATTCAGAAAGGGAATCTGAAATCACTGTCAGAAGCCAGGCTCTTTGGAGCAGTGGGGGACAGGAGATAGGGGAAATTTCAGGAATACTTGGCTATCAACTTTGTTTTCTTACTGAAATGAGGATGTGGCCTTCCTTGGTGGTACTACTGCCTTTGGTTTAGGAATCAGGATGTTTATTGTCAGATATTTTTCAAAACGTGATCATATGGATCAGTGATGTGAGTCCTTCTGAGTGCTGAATTATGTCTTTGGGGCAGTGGAATATCAACAATATCTCATTCAGGACCCTATTTTGTGTTCTTTATTTGGAACTCAGTAGCAAAGGAAAAGCCAACCAAAGAAAAGCTGCATGTGTGTGTGTGTTCTGTGGCTCTATGTAGCCACCTGGCTTCTATTAATTTCTGTAGCATTGGCTAAATAATTGGGAGTTTAAAGGCAGTATATATGTGTGTGGTCTCTCTGAACCAATCTGTAATCTTCTTTTTTTTTTTTTTTTTTGGTGGTATGGGGGAGGATGAGGCAATTATAGGATGAACCCAGGGCTTTACTCTTTACCACTGAGCTGCAGCCCCAGCCCCTTTTTTATTTTTTTGTTTTGAGGCTAGGACCTGCTGAATTATTCAAACTGTCTCTGGTCTAGAACTTGGGATCCTCCTGCCTCCACCTCCCCAGTCACTGGGATTATAGGTCTGCACCACTGAGCCTGGCCTGTAATCTGTTTTTATAAAGATACAAATAGCCCTGATTTTCTTCTTGGAAACACTTCTTGTATACTCATTTTATGGTTTAGTATTTGTAACCATAATATAACATCTATGAATATGAACAACTCAGTAGGCTCTAGTCCTCAAGAGACATGAAGAACAAAAAGTATCCTCGGTTCCTCTTTTCTTGCCTTGCCCTGAAGTTTATTTGTTTTCGTAGCAGCTATAGGAAGTGTGGTGGTTATATATCTAACTTAGGCCACAATAACCAATTAATGCACAATTTGATGGAAATATTTTAGGAAAAAACATTTCCAGAGAATAATGGACATAAATCAACTCCAAGTGGAAGTATAAAATAAGTTAATATCAGCTGGAATGGCCACACTGAGAACTTGACCAGTATACTTAGCACTGTTTCTGAAGGAGAACAAAGTTTTGAATTCCAAATCAGTAATGTACAAATGAAATTTTGGAATATAATCCATTTGTAACTGGCATCTAGAATAGCAAATATATGCCCAAATTTCTGTGGCTTTGGTAATCATTATTTTTATTTTAGTTTGTTTGTGAACAAGAAACAATTTTGTATTGTTTCATTTGTTATGTGTACAAAATGTGTCATGATGCTTTTCTTTCTGTATACCTTGATGTGGCAGAGTAGCACATGGCCTCATTCACTTTGTCATCAAAAGAGGGTGAAAAACACTTAACATTTGTTAAATTCCAAGGTTCTCTTCATAGATCCTCTTCTCCCACAAACCAAACAAGATAAAATGCAAGAGTCTTTTCCAGGCAATTTGTAACTTTTTCTTTGGAACATGAACAAGTATAATATATGGTGAAAATATTTTTTTCATATAGTATAATTAAGTGATGATTATTTTCTCATTTGTGTTTAGTTTAAAGTGCTGTCATTTTTTAGAAGTTTACCTATAATACTAATTATCCTGTCACAGGAGTTGTAAGAATTTTATAGGTATACCATATTTTGAAGATGTATTGATATTCTGCCACATCTCTTTTACCCATGTATTTATTCTGCAGTATGTAAACAGTAAAGGAAATAGACTAATTTTGGACATTTCATAACCAGTGGTTAGCTACTGATGTAGTTCAGAATTAAGCAATCAACACTGATTTTTGTGTCCTTTGGCTATGAACAAACCTATAATTCTTTCTTTCTCGGAAGCCAAAAGGGCCTGGACTCTCAAAGGCTGTCCACAGATAAGATAAAATATAACAGGCAATTTTGAATTTTCCTGTTTGTTTCAGTGTAATGAAGAGCTTGGTTGCTGGCAATTATAATAAAGATACTACAAAACTAGTTCTTATTTCAAAAACAAAATATTGCAACATATTATAATGGGCATGCTAATATCCTTGATTTAAGGTAGCATTAAAATGTATTATAAACGTGTAACTTAATTTTATTTACTGTATATTCTCAAATCTAATCCATGCCCTTTCAACATTTTAGGTGGCTGTAAAACCAGATGCAGATTAGATTGTGTGTGGATTCGATTTGCAGAGAATTGTGCATACATAAACCTAAAAACATAATGAATCAATAGTAATATCGCATTTGTAATGTAGTCTTCTGACTTAAGTAAAGAACAGCTATGAAACTATTGCTATTTATGTGTGTTTGAAAAGAGGAGTCATTAGCTCAGAAATATTTGAGTGTACTCTTTAAGGCACTGGGAATAAAGCAATGAAGAACACAGAATTTTGGTTGTTATGGATTTTAAGCTCTAGTAGGGGAGCTAATAAAGAAGTAAACACATGCAATATAAACTATGTCAGATGCTGATTACTGATGTGGAATACAAAGGAAGCAGTGTAGGAAGGTGGCTGTTTTAAATATTGGAGTAGTCAGAGAAAGTCTTCCTCCATGGCATTTAAGCCCAGACTGGAAGGAGATATGGAGACAAATATCAGTCAGAAGAACATCTCAGGAAGTGAGAATAGCAACAAAAGCTGTTGGGGGAGAATGATCTAATGAAGGATTAGTATGGCTGGTGTAGAGTGAGCGAGGGGAAGAGCAACTGGAGTGGTGGGGAAAGGTGTGTGGGAGACGGTAGACAAAGAGTACTGGCGACCAGAGGAGAGCTCTTCTCTGAGTCGGAAAGCCATTGAAGGGTTCCGAGCAGAGGAATGAGGTGAGCACTAAAGTGTTTTAAAGGACCCCTCTAGCTACCATGTGGAGATTGACCAGACTGGGGAGAGCCACCGCTGAAGCGAGGAGAGCAGGCAGGGGGATGCTGTGACAATGCAGGTGAATGTCCACAGTGGCGGCATACATCAGCCTGTGTGTGATGTGCACGGTGAGAAGTAAGCATTTTGAAAGTAGAGTTTCATAAATGTAGAACATGAATGATGGAGCAAAAATTTGGATGAATGTATAGGCAATTGCCAATGCTCATTGGTACTGTTCAGTGTTTTTAAGAAATAATTTAAAAATCTGGACACAAAGGGATGTCTTATAAGTTTGTTTTGCTATTGTATTTTGTCATTTATATATTTTATATGTGAAGTTATTTGTGTAACCCTATTTATGGGTCAGACTTCTGTATATGAAAAAAATTAGCTTCAGGATTATAGTATAGTGTACTACTGCCATCTAATGTTTATAGCTCTTCATTTATATAAGTACAGCAACTGGTTATACATAGTTTTAATATTGGTCTGAATACAGAATGTTACCAGACTAATTGAGGCTTATTTAATTGCCCTCATATTAGGTTTCTGGTATGGATATTTAATATGATAATTAAATTGTCTAGAAATAAAGTTGTAGATTGAAAATTAATTTTATTGGCATCTTGATCTCTGTATTAAATTAAATTCAACAAATATTTATTGTGCTGTACCTTGTCTTTTCTCTGTTATGTTCTAATGGAGAGAGGACAGATTTAAAACTATAATACATAGTAAATACATAATGAAATAGCAGATTAAGGAAACAAACAAGACAACAGATATGACTGTCCTTGTAGACAGGGAATTTATAGTCTGACAAAACAGGTAAACATTTAAAAAGTAATTAGAGTAAAATGTGATGACTGTATCCCTTCTGCTACTTTTCCTGCTGAATAGGAACAAAGCTGGTGGGAAATCTGCCTGAAATAACTGTAGTTTGTTGCAGGACATAGTATTAGTAATGTGATAGCTTCTAAGTCAGTGAATTGGTTTGCTGTTGCTGAATGAGAGATACTATCTTTTGTTTGTTTCTTTCTCCTCTTTTCTATGTTCTTGGGAGATATAGAGCTTTGTGTATGCTAGGCAAGTGCCCTACCACTGAGCTGCACTCCATATACCCTTTTGAAAACTTTTGTATTTTAAGACAGGGTCTCTCCAAAGTGTGCAGGCTGCCCCTCATGATCTTCCTGCCTCAGCTTCCCAAGTCACTGTGTTAGATATTTATCTCTAGTGAAACCATTTTCCTCCTCCCCACCACTCTGGTAGTGGAAACTTTGCTCATGCTAGGAGAGTACTTTACCACTGAGCTAAAACCCCAAACCCCTTTTCATTTTTTATTTTAAGACAGTCTTACTAAATTGCACAGGCTGCCTCTGGCCTTGCACTCTCAATCGTCTTGCTTCAACCTCCTGAGTCATTGGGATTACAGGGATATACCACAGCTCCTGGCCTAACCAATTGTTCTTGAAGGTTATGTTTTTAGAATAGTTTTAGTAAATGTGTATGTGTGTGGGGACTTGAATGTAATGGTTTGCTATCTCAAACATACCCTTTTCCTGGTATTACACTTCAAGGAATAATATTTCATGAAGGATGAATGAGTTTTTGTCTTGGTTATCTGCCTATCAATCACTTTTAGTCCGAACTTGTCAGATCTCATAAACTAAGCTGCGTCAGGCCTGGTTAGTACTTAGTTGGGAGAGACTGCTTAGGAATACTGAGTGCTGTAGGCTTGGGAGTAGGACATGGCAGCCCACTCCTGAACCAATCAGCCAGCAAAATCCCTGTGAATAGCAGAGAAGCACTGACATAATGCCAGGCTTGGGACAATGTCAGGTAATGTTTCGTTCTGTGAGTTGGACCCTACTTGTTGGTACCAACACCATCACCTGTCAATGAGACTTTCTCATTTGTCATTCTATACCTTGTTGTCGTTGTTAGGTGCTGTGGTCCGACTCATAGCGACCCTCATAGGGTTTCTAATGGGTGCTTGTTTCAGGATTGCTTCTGGAGTGGATTGTCACGTCCTTCTCCCATTTTCGTGGTGCTGGAAATGGAACCTGGGACCTCAGAGACTGCACAGCGGTGCTCTACCAACTGAGCTAAATCTAAGCCCGCTACTCTATACCTAAAGTTCTAAAAACACTGCTAGAAGAAGTAGGAACACCAGTACTAAACCCTGAAGATGGGTTAAGATTATCACTGAATGTTTAACAGGTCCTAGGGAATGTTGTGGGTGTTTGGGGACATGAGCTGAAAACAAGGCAAACAAATCTTTGCCTTCTTTAGCTTCCATTCATTCTAGCTGGAGATAAAGTGAGGACGTAGATGAGGAATATACATAAATAGACAGTATGTCAGATGATAGTAAGTGCCCTGGGGGAAAGTAGAGCAGGACAATGAGAATTGAGAATAGAGCATTTTGGGAAAGGTAAGGCAGTATGTGTTTGCTCCCTTTATGCGGAACTTCCTTTCAATGAATGTTTTGTTTTTAGATGAGCTACAAAAAGAAAGTGTACTTAAAGTAGTTTTAGATATCTTGTCTGCCACTGAAAATTGTAATAGTTCAAGATCCATCTACTTATTTAGCAAATAATTAGAACATACTCATCCTGCATATTACCTTTTTGTTGGATACTGTAAGAAGTTAAACAGGTAAAAGACATGTTCTTGACACTTAAAGAAGTTTAAAACCAGATTGGGAAAAGATTTCTTTTAAAGTAACATTTTATGTTACCTGTGCAAGAGTCATTTATCTTTTTCCTTTAAAAAAGTACATACAACACAATTTTTAAGCTTCCCTAATTGGCAACAAATTATTTCCTAGGAGCTCTAGTGGGATTACAGTACTGACCTCTGAAAGGCAAATGTGTTTTCTAGAGCAATTGTCTCTCTCCACACCCCCCACCCCCAACCCCACCCCCGCCTTTTTTTTTTTTTTTTTTTTTTTGATACCTGGGAACTGAATGCAGGGCCTCTCTCACATACTTTGCAAGGGCTCTATCACTGTACTCCATCTCCTCAGCCCATTTTTTATTTTTTATTTTAAATCAGGATGTTGCTGAGTTACTCAATTTCCCTTTTGCCTCAAATTTGTGATTCTCCTGCCTCAGCCTCCCAAGTGATGGGGATTATAAGCATGAGATACCCTTTTTTGAAGAGAGAGAGGAGGAGAATCTGTATTATGAAACATTATTTCCCGCTGAGCGAGTCCAATGTGGCAAGCCAAGTTTTTAATCAATCTTTGTGGAATCACTTTGTGATCTATCTTTCTTTCTTTCTTATTTTATTTATTTATTTATTTATTTATTTATTTATTTATTTATTTATTTATTTTTGCGGTACTGGGGGTTGAACCCAGGGCCTCCCGCTTGCATGCTTTGCAAATGCTGAACCACTGAGCTGCACACCCAGCCCGTTTTTTTTTTTTTACTTTTTTTTTTTTTTGAGACAGGGTCTCATTAGGTTACACAGACTACCTCTGGTCTCAAACTTGTGATCCTCCTGCCTCGACCTCCCAAGCCGCTGGGATTACAGGTGTGCCACCGCTCCCGGCTACTTTGTGATTTCTTATAGCATATGTGATCAGTAAGATAAGATACTGTAAGGTTTCCTTTTCCAAGTTTTGAAATGTTGGCATAGCCAAAATTTGAGAAACATGCTCCATTATGTCCTTGATACAGTATTTTTCCAGTGAAAGCTCAGTGTTTTACCTACAGCCATCTCTTCATGACAAAGGTGGTATATGCATTGTGATTTAGAGAATGTGGAAGTATGTGTTAGAGTCTTGTGGCATCCATCCGTAACCAAATGTGTTGATTGCTCTGATTCCAGCCATTATCAGAAAGTCAGCATTTAAGAGTGATTTGATTTCAAAACATTTTCCTTTCCTTCTTAAATACTAAAGAAAGCATCCTACATCCGAGATTTGAGTTATCTAAAAATATCTTGAAATCTAGTGGTAAGAAAAATAGAACAAAACAAAATGCTTCAGAATCAAAGCTTCACAGCCATCACAGCTAGCTACTAGCTTTTAGTTAAAGTTTCCTTCTGGTAGATCACAGTATTGCAGATGTTTTTTGAGGAATTATGACTTGGCCAAGGTCAGACTTGTATTAATTGAGCCTCCCCAGATTTGTCTTGATGGCCACAAACTAGTGTCTGCTCTGTGGGAAGTCAGCGGTTTAGCTCACCACCCATCTCACTGAATCATGAAACAACAGAGCTAGATGGAACCAGTAAAAAGATTCTGCCGCCTTGTGAGCATTCCAGCTTGGCCTCTCCTTCTCTTGTGGAAGAAAACATTGAGAGAGAATTCCAGAGACCACCCAAGAGGTCTTTGGATCTTTCACTTTTCTTTGCAGCCTTCAGTGGTTATTACCATTTGACTCTATCCTGTATTGCAAAATCTGCAACAGATCCTGATATGTAAAAAGATAGTGAAAGCCATTCAAATTGTAATGTTTTTCTAAGTCTAGGCTGTAAGTACACAGAAAATGAGATCATTCTATAAAATTTATATTGTAGAGTGCTTATACCTTTCTAGATTCTAACAAGTATAAAATTTAAATAATGACTTATTTTTACTTATATCTGTGTTATAGTGTGGCATCCAGCATTTATTAAGCTCTTAACTGTTTTTGAAGTTACAATGCTACATTTTTTGGCAAGGAAATACTATATAAGTTATCCATATTCTCAGAAATACTATAATCTGATGAAAGCAGAATAGCAGTATTGGGGACAGCCTATTTCTTAATCTTCAGTGTATTTTCAAGGATATATTGCGAAGATTATTAATAGATTGTCAAGTCTTTCTGTCTGGGATTTTAATATGGGGTTCCTGAGAATTTTTACCTAACTTTCTTATACTCTGTGATTCTGATATGAGTTTTCAAAAGCCCACACACTTCAATTAACCACAGTTTCACAATTCTACCTCAATCATTTGTTACCTTTGTGGCTTTGGAAAAAATACATAATTCCTATTAACCTCAATTTCCTTACCTCTGGAGTGAAGATTGTATTTATCTACCTTGTAAGACTATTAGGGAGAGTAAATTTTGTGTTTGGAACATAAATTATCACTTACTAAGTGATTGCTCCTGCCATAGTTGTCCTCATCTTCATTACTCCACTGCCGCCATTTTCATCTTGTCACTATCCATATTAGTGACAGGACGTGCACAAAATAGCTGACAGTGGCAGGCAGAGTGTGTGAGAGTGATGTAGACAATGTTTGGGCATTTAGAGGTGCTCTCAGGAATGTGGGCTAGAAAGCTTGAGATTCTCATATAGGAAAATGGTCCTTGCGTTAAACTTTGCAGAAGTAAAAGGGTTTTAGCCAAGTAATGACAAAGTTAGAAGCAGGAGACTGTTCTAAAAATAAAAGTATTTCATACTGACTTTGGCTATTAAACTTTTACTGATGATTCACCTCATTTGTCTTCTTCTAACTTAATTGTTCTGGGTTACCTGATCTTAAACTTATTCAGGAAAATCAAATGTTCATGAAAATGGACATATAATATATTATTATATGATGTTTTAAAGACCACCAATCTTTATTAATGAAAATATTATGACTTTGGAGACCTGAACACTATGCATTTGGAATAAATGCCTTAGTTTTATTGCTATTTTCTAATTATTGTTGTTGTCAAGTGCCTTCAAGTTGGGTCTGACTCATGGTGACCCTCATAGGGTTTTTAATGTCTGATTGTTTCCAGAATGGATTGCCACATCCTTCTCGTGTTTTTGTGGTGCTGGGGATCAGACCTGGGCCCTCAGAGAATGATGGGCAGCACTCAGCCAACTAATCTAAACCCTAGGCCATTTTATAATTATAAAGCTGAAATTGTTTTGTAGGCTAAATACAATCCAAACTACTTAAATGATAAAAGTTCAGAGGAACTATAACATAATATGCTACCCGAGGTTTACTTCAGTGTAAGTTTCTGCTCGTAGTAAGAAATGGTGCTGCCTGCCTAGAAACAGACCTGTTTAATTTTGGCTTGCCTTTTCTACTGTGGATGGTGTGATGACTCAGTTCTTCCACCATTTCCTCCTACTTGAACTGCTGCAAAACTTTAGCACAGCATAGCGTAGCTCATGTGGCCCTTATTTGCTGTTAATGTGTCTGTCCGTCAGTGTCTCTTTCTCCTCTCTCTCTCTCTCTCTCTCTCTCTCTCTCTCTCTCTCTCTCTCTCTCTGTGTCTCTCTCCCTCTCCCTCTCCTTCTCCCTCTCTCTCTCTCTCACACACACACACACACACTCACAAGCATGCATGTGCAGTTTGTGGGTTTTTTTTCCTCCTTAGTTCTTGAAGGGAAGCTACATTTGTAAACAGAGGCACTGAAGTTGTACGGTCGTATTCAGTTATGAGATCATTCTGATGAATTCAAATAACCATTAATTTTCAAAGATACTTAATTTTGTGGAAATACAAAGTAAATGTATTTCAGAGGGCTTAAGGATTTTCTACAGTCCCAACTGGAGAAACACCAATTATGTGCGTAGTATATCTAAGGAATCATAGCCTATTTAATTCAGTTTCTTCATTTAACACCAGCATACACACAGCAGCCAAAAAGATCTCTGAAAAACTGTCCTACTTAAAGCATGACAGTGGCTTCTTCATATACTGCAAATAATTTATAAATAACTCATCAAGTTAAAAATCTGTACACTATCTAGCCTTTGTACATTTAATTGACTTATACCACAGAGTTCCTCCCTGCTTCAGAGCAGTACACTTGATGTCTTCCCTTTTTGGAAAGCCTCTTTTCCTCACATCCTTGTGAGCCTGGCTCATTGATAAAGCATTAGGTCTCATAATCAGTACTACCCCTGAATAATAATCTTCCCCTTAGCACTTGCTTCAGTTGTCTATTGGTGTACAACAAACCACTCCAAATTCAGCAGTGTAAAACCACAACCATTATGTCATGTTCACAAGTCCTTTTAGGTCACAGATGTAGAAAGGATCTAGTACATATGGATTGTCTCTGCACCAGGATGGCTGAGGCCTCAGCTGGGCAAACTAGGACAGTTGAATGGTTGGATGCTAACATCATGTGGAGGCTTTTTTATTACTCACGTGTCTGACTCATGTGAGGGCTGAGGTGAGCTAGGATGGTTGACTGGAATCTAAGTGCACTTTCCACGTGATTGGACTTCCTTTCTGCATAGTGGTCTCAGAGTAGTCAGACTTATATCAGGAATTCCAGAGCAAGAGTTCCAGAGAACAAAGTAGAAGCTGCATGACCTTTGTAACTTAGCCTTAGAGATTACATGAAGTCACTTTTATCCTCCTACGAGGTTGAAACAATCATCAGTCTTCCTGTTTTCAAGGGAAAGAGATACCAGGGCCTATTTGTCAAGAAGAAAATCAAATAATTTGAGGCCCTATTTTAAAACGGTTATGTCATCTTATCTAAAGGAGCACCCTGATTCTGCCCCCATTGACCTCCTGTTGGGTTTTACTGTCTTTCTGGCATTTAACTTTTTTTTTTTTTTTTTGTGGTACCAAGGAGTTGAACCTAGGGCCTCACCCATACTTTGCAAGTGCTCTACCTCTAGGTTGCACCCTCAGCCCCCTTTTAAAGTTTTTTATTTGTCTTGAGACAGGGTCTTGCTAAGTCATGCAGCTGCCTCTGGCCTCAAACCTGCCTCAGCTTCCTGCGTCACTGGGATTATAGGTGTGCACCATGGTGCCTGGCTTGGCATACTTTTATGTAGATAAAATTATTGTTATTGTTTATTTGCTTTTCTCAATTAAAATGAGAGTTTTGTGAAAAACATTTGCTGGGCATGGTGGTGCACACCTGTGATCTCAGCATTTCAGAGGCTGAGGAAGGAGGATCAATGGGAGTTCGAGGCCAGCCTGGTCTGTATAGTGAGATCCAGGCCAGCCTCAGCTACAGAGTAAGACCCTGTCCCCCAAAATAAAAAAAACAGTAGCAACAACAGCCCAAATTTCTCTTTTGTTCACTATGATTTTTTAGTCCCTAGAGTAGAGTGGCTGGGATTTAGCTCAGTTGGTAGAGTGCTGTGCTGTAGTCTCTGAGGTCCTGAGTTCAATTCCCAGCACCACAAAAATGGGAGAAGGGCCTGGCAATCCACTCCCAAGGTAATCCAGAAACAGCCATTGAAAACCCTATAAGGGTTGCTATGAGTCCGATACGGACTCGACGGCACCTAACAACAACAACAGAGTAGAGCATAACATATCGCAGGCACTCAGTAAATACTTGCCAAATGAATGAATATGTGAACTAAAAGCCACATAGCCAGTTTGTGGTAGAGCTGGTGTCCTTGTAACCTGTTACATGATAATAGTTTTCATAAAATTTCCTCACATTAACATGTAATGTTGTAAATTATAAATTTATTTAATTTCACTCTTTCTTTGTTTATAATATGCTTGGTAATGAAATTGTGTACCTTTGAAATATAAGTCATTCCACTGCCATTGTATTACTTCTGCTTAAGCATTATCAGCCAATAATAATCATCCAGGTTATGTTACTACAAAACTAGTGCCCTGGACATATGTTATCTAAAATACAGATATTTTGTTATATTTGTGAACTCTTCAGTTAAGAACTTCAGAAGAGGCACAGCAGGGACCAGTAGTTTGTGTTTCAGGATGTCTGAGAGCTCCCCTGGAAAGACTTCCTTGCTGGGTCCCGATCTCCCCTGGAGGTATTTTTATTTATATTGTTGGTAATTGATGCTGGCTTTTGGCTGTGATTTCAGTGGAGCCAGTTGGCCCAAACAACCACATGTGGCCTCTCCTTGTGGCCTAGGTTTCCTCACAATGTGATGGTTGGATTCCTAGAATAAACCTCCCAAGAGGCAGGACATGGAAGCTGTCAGTTTCTTAGCCCTATAGTTGGAGACTAGCAGTGTCACTTTGGTCATGTGTTGTTTGTTGAAGCAGCCATAAAGAGCCACCTAGACTCAGGAGCAGGGATATATTCCTTAGCACTTCATAGGAAGAGGAACAGTGCCATATTATAAGAAAAAGCATTTAGAGCGGGATGTGTTCTGACAGCCAATTTTGGAAAATATAAAGGGCCAAAGTGGATGAACTGTGGCCTTGAAGGCTTGTCTTCCTATATGCCCATAGATCTCACATCAGTCGCCACGGTCCCAGAGCCTGTAGTCCAGTTTTCAGAGCAGAGCAGGAGTTGTAGTACCAGCTTAGTCTATAGTCATGCTGAAGCTAGCTCTTCTCTGTGCATAGGCAGTCTCCAGATTATTAGGAATTTCTGTTTCTACCGTGGTTGAGATTGAGACTTTGCCTTAGTCCTGTGGACAAGTGGAGAGAGAAGCTCAACCCTGAACTTCTAGACAGTATTGACTGATGGAGAAAAGGGTGATATTTTATAGATGCACCTCAGAAATTTGAAAATAAAGACTGCTCACATGCTGAAAGAAATGTACTGTGGTATGTACCAGAAATTGGTTATGGTTTCATTCAGTATTGCTAGTGGCTTCTGTTAGTTGGGAAAAATTGCACTCTACTAATGTTACTTCTATCAAATTTTCATGATTCTTCTCTTTATGCCTGTATTACCAGTGTTAATCATATTTACTGATAGTTTTCAAGGATTTCTAGTTTTAATTTTTCCTGACAAAAGAATTACAACTGTACAGCAAGTGATGTTGAGTTCATTCCTTCCAATTAGTCTACTTTTTCCCCTACTTTTTACCACTTAGCTATTGGCAAATAGTGAAATTGCACACAAAGCATGCTGAAAGAAATGAGGAGAACCACATTTTCATGTGCAAATAGCATATTTAGTTTGATTATAGAACATTTACTCCAAATGCTAATATTGTGTAGTATCTTAAAACAATATTTAAAAGAGATTTTGTGCTTTAGACTTTGAAAATAGCATTACATTAGAGATACTGAAAAAAAAAATTAAACTAACCCTTTCCCTAATAATGTAAGTAAAAATTGCAGGTTCCAGAGATGTGCAAATAACATGACAATACTTACTTTGGTACTGATGTTCGTACAATGTGATCCTTGGAATTTTTAATGAATATATGTGCACACTTACATGTATATGCATAAAAGCAAAGATTCCTATCTATCTGTCTGTCTGTCTATCTTTGTAGTACTTTGGGGTTAAACCCAGGGCTTTGCGCATACTTTTGCAAGTGCTACTGGGCTGCACCCCAAGCCCATTTTTTAATTTTAAATTTTGAGTGAGGGTCTTGCTAAGTTATATAGGTTGCTTCTGGCCTCAAACCTGCAATCCTCCTTGCCTCTACGTTATGGATTGCTGGGATTATAGGTGTGAGTCACCATGCCCTGCTGAAGAATCTTTTTTAACCAGAACCTAAAACCTACAGAATTTCATCACTCAGCATCTTTTAAAGTTGACAGTGCTCTAAATTAGGGCCAGAATAATGCAGAGGTTATTTGATGAGGATTTATGATGAACGTATCATCAGTATTAGTTGTACATTTTTTTTTGTGACGGAACTGTGATTTTTTTTTCTGTTTTGCAAAGAGAGTTGAGCTTATTTCCTAAATTGGCTAATAATGTAAGTTACCTTTCTAATTCCCTTATGCAACCTGGAACAGTTGGTCCACTGAATCTTTTAGATAGCCTTTCCTTTTGTTTTAGATGACATATATTGTGCATATTGTATTTGATTATTTAATGTATAATTTCCAAAAATGAATGCTTCTGTTTCCTGATAATTCCCCTCTCCCCTCCAAAGTAAACATTAGGATTGAAAGAATGGAGCTGTAGAATGCCTTCTCCAGTGGTTTGCAGGGAGGGAGATAGGTCTCCAGGGATATTTGGCAGTGTCTAGATCCCCCCACTTTTGTAGTTGTTACAGCTGGGGAGAGAGAGAGCTGTTGGCATATTTAATGGGTAGAGTCCAGGGATCCCACTAAGTATCCTATAATGCATTTGATAGCTCCTTACAACATAATGTTATTTGATTCTAAATGTCAATATTGCCCAGGGTGTGAAACCTGAAAACTAAGCCCACAAGGGATACTTTGTTTCAGTGTACATGTATTTTTCTTTTAAGCGTGATCATAAAACTCAAGTAAAACCTTTGAGTGGTATGCTTTTTGTGTGTGTTTGTGAAAAATACCACTTTGAATATAAGATATATTTGTTCTTTCCTGTTGATTTTTTTGGGTTAGTTCTTGTTGTTGTTGTTAGGTGCCATTGAGTCGTGTCCCACTCATAGTGGCCCTGTGTACAACAGAATGAAACACTCCCTGACACTGTGCCATGCTAAGATTTTCAGTGCTTTTCTGCTACTTACAGGGTTTTTGATGGCTGATTCTTTCAGCGATGGCTTACTGGGTCCATCTCTCAATCCTATAGCACCTGGTATTCCCAGGCAGTTTCTCATCCAAGTACTAACAAGGTCTGATCCTGCTTAGGATTGGACGCCAGGTTGGTATGGCTATAGACAGCTAGTTCTTGGTTTGCCCAGTTTTAAGGTTTTTAAAAAGTGGTTTAGATATTTGAAGAGAGCTTATATTGTAAAATAATCGACATATATTCAACACCTTCAGACTGTCAAAAAGGACTGCATGCAGCTACTTACTGAATGCCAGTATTGCTTGCATTGTCTGTTTTAGGACTTCTGCAGTCACTAAATTATCAGTTCCCATACAGTACATCACAGGAAGTTGGCAGATACAATGATCCATCTGTTATCACACCCATGAAGTGCATTGGCTCAGAGGGAAAAGGCTGCAGATTGGAACTCAGTGTGTGAGAGAGGTAGTGAGATTCCAAGATGCTTATCATTCTTTCCAGAAAGCCCTTTCTGGCCTTTCGACAAGCTTGACTTGCTCATTTCTAAAATAGCCTTTCAGTTTATGAGATCATTACTTTTTCATTATATTTTCAGGAGAATTAGACATGTTATCAAAGATACTTATTTTTCTGAGAATAAGATTTCAGAGTATATCAGCCCCCTGTCCAGGAAAATTCTTGGTCAGATTGTTGTAGAAAATGAGCAGTGGAAAATTCAAACTGCACAATCTGGAGAGTTTTATTTTTAAAATAGTTGTTCTTAACCTGAACTAAAAGCAAGCCTGAAACATTTTTATGTTGTCCCAGTACAGCCAATATTTTTTTTTCTTAAATTCATGCAAGAATGATCACTTTCAGAGGAGATTGTAATTTTCATAGTTAATAAGAAATGTTTAGACAGTTTCTTGTGAGTTTAAGATTCCTGTTTGATGCCTGGAAAGCCAAAGATGTTTATGTTATGAAAATCTCTTATAGAGACTCTGAAATTTTTTAGACAAAAGTATTGATGGTATGCTTAGTGAAACTTTGAACTTTTGGTGACTACCCTAGAGGTAAATGGGTATGTGGTGATCCTTCCTGTCTTGTGAATAGTCTTATTTATAAAGAGTTTCTCTCTTGGCAAGGCATAATGTCTGGTTTAGGTAGGCAAAAATCCACTTCCAAATTGCTATCTGTATATTGTATGTCTGACTTAAGTTCACTTTCAAAAGGGCAAAATGGCTAAGATTAAACAAGACAGTGTATAACTAATTGAAACTTAGAAACTTTTTTTTAAAGACTGAAGGATATAAAATGAATAAGAATAGTGAATAGTTGTTTAGTCCATTTAAAAGAGCCATTGTATTTCAATTTCTTCTCTTTTCACCTTCATTTTTGAGCAACTTTGCTGAAAATGGGATTTTTAATAATCTGTGCTAGAGTATAATACTGTATTTGGGTTATATCCTTAAATATATAAAATAAATCTTTTAAATAATGTCTGCCAAATTGAGAATTTCTGATTCACATATGTCTAAAGGCAATAAGTCCACAGCATGTTGGTATTGCAAAGACCATAGGGAGAAAACTGCTGCCCCATGAGTCATTGAAGCTACTCAATCCTGTCCTTCCTGGATTCTGCCCTGTCCAACATGACTAAGGTCACCTAACTCTCCAATCAAAATGCCATTCTGGCCAATTTTAGAAAGAACATAGGATTGAATTCACTCACAACACTATGTAAATAACTCATCTTCATTTACTAAAGAATTGTGTTCATGCAAGTAAAACTTAAGTGTTAAAATATCTATATGGAGTAAAAATGTTGGCAGCAATGAAGTATTGAAGTCATTCATACATTATTTTGGTTATGAGTTGGAAACTTCTTAGCTTCAGTTTTGGATAAAGCCTTTTTTTTTTTTTTAAAGACATGTTTCAGCTTAAGGTTTTGAGAAACTTACTGTCTTCCAATAGATTATTTTTGTGCATTAAGAAGCCATAAATTAATTTTGAAGACTTGGGTGCTGTGGTTTCGATGTGGTTTGCCTGTGTTCTCTGAGGGTTCATGTATTGGAAGCTTGGTCTTGAGGTAGTAATGTTAAAAGGAGCATTGGGAGCTTAAGAGATGGCACCTAGAGGGAAGTGGTTAGGTCATTCAAGGCACTGCCCTTGAAAGAGATTAGAGTAGTTCCCACAGGACCCTGGTTAGTTCTTTCAACAGCGGTGCTATAAAGGTGTCAGACAGGTCCTTATCTGATCTCTCTGGCTTCCTGTCTTCTTATATCCTATATCTTCTTCTGACTCCCTCCCACCTGATGTGATGAAGTTGTTGGGCATGTGGGCTCACTAGAGGCAGCATCATGTTGTTTGGACTTTCTGCCTTTAATACTGCAAGCTAAATAAACCTCTTTTCTTTATAAAGCCTTTCTAGCTCTATATATTTTGTTATAGCAACAGAAAATGGACTAATTCAATGGGATAATTACATATCCTGGCTTTTAAAAGAGAAGTATAACAATTTGACTCTACTAAAAGTCAGATAAATATAATGGAAATTCATACTGATACCAATTAGTCACTTACTAAGTAAAATGATGTGGTTGCCAGAATACATTTATACTGAATTTTTTAAAATAGTGGATTTTTCTTGTGCGTGTGGTATCATATTTGATTATTCATGATTGATTTTGTCTTTTTCAAACAGAAGTCAGAGAAAGCCTGTGAAAGTAATTTGATTAGTTTTAAGGGAGTCATGATTGTATGTAGTACAAAGGACCAAATTAAGAGAGATAAGATTTGGGTACTTACCAAATCGAAGTTGAATAAATGTTATTCTCAGTAATAAGACTTACTGCTTTTTCTAGATGATACAAAAATTTAAATTTGTGTGTGTGTGTGTGTGTGTGTGTGTGTGTGTGTGTGTGTGTATTTTTTAATTTTTAAGTTTTTTATTTTTTTGCGGGACTGGAGGTTGAACCCCCAGAGCCTCGTGCGTGCATGCTTTGCAAATGCTGGACCACTAAGCTCCTTCGTCCAGCCCATTTTTTTACTTTTTGAGACAGGGTCTCGCTGAGTTACACAGACTGTCTGGTCTCGAACTTGCAATCCTCCTGCCTCTGCCTTCCTAGCTGCTGGGATTACAGTTGTGCACCACTCTAAACTTGTGTAATTCTAATGTAGTATGGTATATATTAGAATTAGAATGGTATACATTAGAATTCACATTAGAATGTGAATTAGAATTCACACATAAATGCATATTAGAGTTCAGTGGTCCATTTGTAGACACATTTGAGACAAGCTGCAGATGTTTTAGTTTCTAATTTGGCATGGTATTGTGGGTCAAAAGTACCTCTAAAATCCAACAGTGTAAAATTGCTCAAGCATTTTGCTGTCTTATACAATTTTATTTTTTCTATGTAAGCTGCTGCTGCTGCTTTTTTGAATGTGCAGCATTGGGGATCGAACCTAGGGCCACACATTTACTGGACAAGCACTCTACCACTGAGCTACATCCTCAGCTCTATGTGACTACTTTTTTAAAAGCTGTTTTAGGTTTCTGAGGGTTGTGAACCAAACCTTTTCTATGTGCTTAATTTTTGTTTCTGTACTGTTGTAATCAACTTTCACATGTGTAAATTGTTTTGTTAGTTTTATAACACATTCTCTGTAAAATACCATAGTGTTAGCTCAAAAGAGACACTTCTTTTGGGTGGGGGTACACGGTACTAGGGATTGAATCCAGGGCCTTACATGTGCTCGCTCTCTGAGTCAGTGTCTTGCTAAATTATGCAGGCTGCCTGTTGCCTTGAGCTCATGATCCTTCTGCCTCAGACTCCTGAGTCACTGGGAGTACAGGTATGAACCACTGTGCATGGGAGGAGTAACTATTTTTTTTTTAGTTGTTTAATTTTATAGAGTCTACTAACCTGCAAAAGATACTTTACAGTATTTTAATTCAATTATATAATCTTTCAAGCTCCTGACAAATGCTTTTTTTTCTATCAACTGCGAAACTGTCTGTAAACCACAAGCCAGGAACACACATGCACAAGCTCCCAAAAGGGTCCCGTGGTGTGTGTGTGTGTGTGTGTGTGTGTGTGTGTGTGTGTGTGTGTGTGTGTAGAGGGTTCAGTTTTGAAAATCCTATAATAAAACAGACTTTACATTTTGTCAGTATAATATGGCTTGTGACTTTTTTCTAGCTTAAATTAGGGCTTTTCTGTTTATAATTTGAACCTTTGCCAGGTGCAGTGATTGGTGGGCATTGGGCCAAATGATAAACTGAGATGATTATTCTTTAATCCTATTTTTAATCAAAAGTACACTTAAAAATCTTAAAATAGAAGCCAAGTTTTCTGTCTTGGAGTAGAATTTTATGCAAAGGAAACTAATGATTATTTTGTAGTAAAACTAGATAACAGAAAACACAAAGATAACAAATTATTTTGTAGTAAAGGTAAGGTAATGGAAGAAGAGATTGGGTTTAATCCTGTTGGATTTTATAGTCCTGTGATGAAAGTGGTGAGAAGGTAGGTCAATAATCATTACAGTTAGGATGAAAAACAAATTTATACTTTTTGCCTCCAAAGAAATGAATGTGTAGGAAATATTTACTTAAGGGTCTCATCTATTTGTCATAGACTGTAGCTGCAGTGAAAGCTCGAATACTGATCTGGTCTCAAGGAGATGGCACAGAGCATGGTCTAAAAAAACCTTTGTATACTAAGTCTTCATAGGAGTCACCCCTCCCTCCCTTCTCTCCCTATTCCTTCCCCCCACTCCATCCCCCTTGCTCCCCCCTCCCCTAGCAGATTTTTTTTTTTTTTTGCTATATTTGCTATTTTAACCTGTCAGTTAAAAAATAATTACTATGTCAGTGTGGCTGGCGGCTCATATAGGAAAAATATGCTGTCTCTTAATCAAAGGTGATTACAGTTTTTTCCTGTCTATAAAATGCACTTGTTGTGTAAAGAGAATGCATTAGTCTCAGCCTGATGTACGAAATGAAAGGCAGCAAGAAGCAGCGCCATTGTTATCACTCCAGGCGTGTCTAATGAATCGTGTTTCCATGTTCTCTCGGTCACGCAGTAGAGTGCCCTCAGCCAGGGCTAAGCCTCCTGTAAAATGCTCTTTAAGATTATTGTAGTAAGAACAGAATGCTGGATGAGTGGGGGTAGGGAGAGAATGCCAAGGAGACAGCTGCATTTCAGTTACAGCTGCAAGGATTACTCACTGTAATAGCAATGACAGACAACTGCTTGAGCTTTAGTGTAAAAGGCAATTTGGGGACTTGCCCTGTCAGAATTCTAGTAGCAAGTTGGTGTGCGTGTATATGCATGTTTCAAATTGGATTTTGTTTGAAGAGTAGAAGAAAATATTTTTAATTTTTACCATTCATTTGTGGCATGTTGGAATCAATAGCTGAGTAGTCATTTTGATTAAAATCATTGTCCTAGTTTATAAAATGTTTATTTGTCACACTGATAGATTTAAAACTGAATCACGTATATGGTTTTTCTTCTCAAAGTATAATTTTGTCCTCTGATTATCCCTGTCCTAACTATGTTGAGCTTCTTCGTAATTTCCAAGCTCATAACTTTAAAAATAATTAAAGTGCGTAGCTGTTTAATAAGTAACAGTAACTCTAATTGAAATTATTTAAAATATTCATGCTTATAAAAATAATGAACATTCATCAAAGAAGGTCCAGAAAGTACAAAAAGAGTTAAAGAACCAGTCATTATTCCAACAACTGAAGATAACTGTCAGTTTTGGTGGTGTTCTTGTAGACTATGATTTATGCATTTTTGAGCATATTAAGAGCATATGAATTGTTTTAAAAAGATAAAGCAGTAATATTTTTAAATCTCTGAAAGGAGCAGCGAATGGTGGCAAATTTAGTTTTTAGAAGTGAATAGCAGCCATTGTACAAGATTTCTTTTTCAATGTGTAGCTATTAAAGTAACACTGAAGTCTATTTGGTGTAGCCATTGTCTTTTGAAGGTGTTATGCAATTTATCTAGAAATGTAGTTTTATGATCTCATTCAGTTGAAAGTTAACTTGCTTTACTTTGAGTTCTGTGATCCATTGAAATGCTAACTTGGTTCATGTCTCAACTGCTACAATGCTGTGTAGAAACCTTCATTAAAATTCTGGTTATCCTGCAACTGGCAAAGGACCCATGCTGTTAAGAGATTCCTTAAGAGGACATTATACTGTTAAAATTTCTAATCACAACCCTGTTTCTTTCTGCTGAATATGATCAATGTTTGTAATCATTTAAAGTCGCAAATAGGTCAAAATAGATGGAGCCTTTTGGTATATATTTTCTATTTTTAATAATTTTTCCCATTCTTATTTGATTGCTGCACTGATACTGGGAAAGCTAAGGTCTGTTTCTAACATTGATTTGTTAAGTGATACCAAATGTTCTATACTCATGAACAAATCAAGAAATCAGAGCTCTAAGTGGGTTGAATTTGATATAAATAAGTCCATTTAGTTATTAATGACTTCAAATATAGATTTTACAAGGCAATCGATGGCAGCATAACTCGTCAATCAGTGGTATTGTGTGTAATTGGATTTTTATGGGTATAATGCTGTGTTTCAGAAATAATATAGCATTATGCTACTTTGTTGCACAATTTTTAAGTCAGTTTTTATGAAATCATCAAAATTATCTTTATTTTATTTGATACAATCCATAAAATTAAATTGATAAGTGTTTTCTGATTATAATGCATTCTTATTGTAGTTCTTAGGAAGTAGATATAATAGTTTGAGAGTTTTATTTTTTTAAACGATAGTTTCATGTATTGAAAATACAGGTTGAAAATAAAGACAGTGGGCAAAGTAGAAACCCTCACTTAGAGCTGTGTTGACCGTAGCAGTTTGTCACGTAGATCTAACTAGGAGAAATCTCTTTGTTTCATGTGCCCTGCTTTAATTTATTTGTGTTTCTGGAATTTGAAGCAAAATTTGATTTTCAGTAATTTTAATGGCTAAGTAAGGAGTACCATTCCTGATGGTGACCCTCCCCCTCCAATATTTGTAATTGCCACTGTAGTTGCTGAACTCAGAGTTCTGGATAATAGGTTTCATTAGTTTTGATGCCTGAGGTAAAAAGGCAGTAGGTGGGAGTAAGAAGTGTTTTTTTGATGTCTAGACGTTCATTTCGGCTGTTACTGCAATATGATACATTAAAGGGAAATATGTATCATAGCTCAGAGGAAATATGTATTCTTTGAAAGTAATTCTACTTTTAAACTGTCTAAGGCAGGGTGACCTGAATTCTAAAAGCAGGAGCTTAAATTTCTTCAAGGTTTCACCCTCCTCCGCTGTTTTTTTCCCTTCAAGTAAAGTATGTCAGTTATGCTTGTGGAATTGGAAGGAATATCTTTCCAAGATCTCTGTTGGGAAGCACAAAATCATTGAAGTTTATATTGCTTTGATATTTTGCTCACTCCTCTCCTGAACCTTTTTATAATTTTTCTTTTACAGAAGCTTATTAATTCTTCAAGGAGCAATGTTTTGGAAAATTGAAAGAAGTTATATTATAAATTGTGAGGATTTTGAAAAATTATTTGAACACTAAATAGTAATTATTGCTATTTTAAAAATTTCATCATAAAACAGTATCTTCTGCTAAAAAATTTACATAATACTTTTACCATGTAAATATTTGATTATGAAGATTACTATTCTTAAAAATGCCGAATCACAGCAATTTAAACAAATTCTGATTACCTACAATGCTTTAAATGCTAATGGCTATTGTATTTTTTTATTTACCTTCTAAACATCTCATAGCACATCTGTGTCAACTGATACTGTTATAATTAATTTGAAGTTGGTTACTATGTTGCTATTAAAGGACTTTCTCTTTTCAAAAATTTTTTTTCTGATTATAACTTTAACAGTTTAAGTGAGATAACTTTAGTGCCAAAAGTGTTTTTCTTTGTACACAGGCAGCTGTGGTAGTACTTAGCACTAGTTTTCATTCTTAATCTGGTTATAATAGATAAAATAACTGTGGAGGAATGTTTTAATTTAGGAAGGCTTTGTTTCATTTGACTCTTGCCATTCATTTATGGTACATATGTTTTAGGTCTCTTGGTTTTTTTTCTTCTGAGATCAACAAGGTTTTAGAAAACTTTCCCAAGGACATATAGAAAAATATTACATAGTAAAAGATAGAGAAGACTTGGATGGGAAACTTAGATGGGAAGGGGGGGAGGGGGGGAAACATAGGGGAGGGTAAGGGATAACCTATATGAATAATGTTTATCAAATTGCATATATGAAAATTGTCACAATGAAAAGCATGTCAAAATGAATCACATTATGATGTATATTAAAAATTTCTAATAAAAAAGAAAACTTTTCCATAAGTAAATTTACAAAAATAGTCTTTAGAAGTGTCTTCTTACCACTCTGTATTCTTATAGAATTAATATTTAAGCTGAAGATTTGAAAGATGGACTTTAAAAAAATTACTACAGCCTAGGAGATTGTAGGTTTCATAAATGGTGAGCCAGTACCTGCAGGCATTCTTGGAGACTTTTGACTGTTGGTTTTTTTCTCCTTCCACTTTGAACGAGAGAGTTAAGTGGTAAGTGTACTTGATCTCATTTAAACTAGACCAAATACTCTGGCTTCCCTCTGCCCCAAAAGATACCCCTAAAGCATGTCAATATCAAATAAATGAAATGTGGCCATAAATTTTACTGAGTTTGTGGTCATTGCTGATAAAGTAATTAAAAAAGCTAAAGTGTAGTCGTTTTGTCTGATTGTATCATAGAGTTCTAGAAATAGATTGCAGAAGTAATTTCAGTTATATTAGGCTTTGAGAAAATTACCTACAACTCTTTAGAAAACACTAATGTCTAAGTTTTGGAATTGAAAGGAAATTAAATTGAATATTGAAGATTGCTTTTCTGGTTAGTGCTAAAAACAGAAGGTGCAAGTTGGTGGGTTTATTTAACACTAACCTATGGAGAAGTGTGGTAGAGTGGGATAAGCATAGGTATTGTTGTTGTTAGGTGCTGTCCAGTTGTATCCAACTCATAGTGACCCTCATAGGGTTTTCAATGGCTGTTTGTTTTGGGATTGCCTTAGGAGTGGATTGTCACGTCCTTCTCTCATTTTTGCAGTGCTGGGAATTGAACCCAGGACCTCAGAGACTGCAGAGCAGAGCTCTACCAACTGAGCTAAATCCCAGCCCCAAGCATAGGTGTTAGAGTTGAAAATACAAATCCTCGTAGCTGGATATATCATATGAGATTTTAGATTGAAACCAATTTGAACTAAATCTGAAAGGTATGTGTGTGTAGTATCAGGTCAACTCAACATATGTTTATAGATATCTGAAGAGTTTAGTTACTGCAGCTATGAAACAAATTTCTTCCTCATGAGTTCATGTGATCTGGGACAAGTTTGTTAAGGTGGTTCCCACCAGAGGGCTGAACCCAGGGCCTTGAACATACCTTGCAAGTGCTCTACCACTGAGCTGCGCCTGCAGCTTCCTTTTAAAATGTTTAAAATCCTGTGCTAGGTGCTGTGGTGCACGCCTGTAATCCCAGGGGCTTGGGAGGCGGAGGCCAGAAGATCGCAAGTTTGAGGTGAGAGGCAGTCTGTGAGACCAGAGGCAGTCTGCGTAACTTAGTGAGACCGTATCTCAAAAAGTTAAAAAAAAAAAAGGGGGGGGGGTTTGAGGGTATAGCTCAGTGGTCCAGCACTTGCAGAACAATGCACGTGGGAAGCCCTAGGTTTAAACCCCAGTACCACACAAAAAAAAGACTGGCAGTGCAGTTCTGTGGTCCAGCACTTGCAAAACATGAAGGTTCGAGGGTTCAACCCTCCAGTACCACGGAAAAAAAAAAAAACTTTTAAAAGTTCCCCTTTTTAAATGTTGGTGGGGTACAGAATAAATAAGGCTTTTGCTGTTTCCATAATGGGCTGGGATTTAGCTCAGTTGGTAGAGCACTGTGCTGCAGTCTCTGAGGTCCCAAGTTCAATTCCCAGCACTGCAAAAATGGGAGAAGGACCTGGCAACTTACTCCCAAGGTAATCCCGAAACAGTCAGCCATTGAAAACCCTATGAGGGTCGCTATGAGTTGGATACCGACTCAACGGCACCTAACAACAATTTCCGTTATACAACTCTTACGTCACTTTCTATACCAGTTTCATCAATTTACATATTTCATAGAACCTTTTGATTAATATATAGTAGAAAGTCATATGCAATTATGGGTTATATTACTCCTTTTTTCCCTCATGCATTTGTATTGTTGCATCATCTATTTTTAGATTCAGACTGCCTCTGGCCTCAATCTTGCAATCCTCCTGTTTCTGCCTCCCGAGCCACTCGGATTACAGGCATGTGCTACCATTCCTGGCCTTAAATTTGTTAAGATTTTTAAGTGTTAGTTTACTTTTATAAAATGGAGATTAGGATAAACTGTATAAGTCAGTGTTCTCAGTTTTAAACTAAGAAAAACAGTTGATTAAGAGAACTTTGGATATTCACAGAGCTATTTTGTACTTTTAGGAACAGCACCGCAGAATTGGTTTAATAAGAAAACTACTGTTCTCTGCCACCAAGTAGTAGGTGCTACCCTGTCTCTGTTACTTTCATACCAAAAGCTTGATCTTGTGGCTTCTACTTCTAATGTTGACAGAAAAATCTATCCACTCTTTTTTGTCCCCGCGTTCATAGTCTGAGGTGTAAACCAGGAACATCTAGTAGGGTTTAGGATAGTTATCCTTATCTATACTATAGGAGAGGATGGAAAAGAGAGAATCAGTATTTTTAGTTTTGGTTAGAGATAACCATGTTTGACCCCAATCAGAACTTCCGGCCATATGGGCAAGTAAGCAATTGCCAGTGTTTGGGAAGAATTCTGACATAGGGTGGCTGAAGTAAATGCCCCATATCCTTAATTTTGTCTCACAGTAATTGTCGAAGTAATCTCTTTACCTCTTCATGCATGTATAGTGTTGTTCTAAATTTTGGACAATAGAATTAAGTATTAAT
Organism: Pedetes capensis; assembly: GCA_007922755.1. NCBI lineage: Eukaryota > Metazoa > Chordata > Mammalia > Rodentia > Pedetidae > Pedetes > Pedetes capensis. The sequence continues at coordinate 37,986 of VMDO01003593.1, forward strand.
TTTCTGAATAGAAAACTGACCTTGATTCTGGTGTTTTTATTTCAAAATTAAGACTTTAAGCTTGGTAGCTATTCCGCAAAATATTCAAAGTAGTTTTGGGTTCATCCCAGTGGTTTTTCCATGTTGATATTAGCTTTTTGAAAGCATTCCTAGTTTCAAGCTTAGTGCTTGAGGTATAACAGCCAAGAAGTATTGGCTGGTTAATGTTGACTAAATATCTATTACTAGATTAGATTCCAAACATGCCATTGTAGATTTAACTTTATTTGGAATTTTAGAGATTCATTGAAGCATACATTGGCCTTACATTTCTGGAAATTCTGAACATGAAGTAAATAAGAAATGAAGGATGAGCTCAGCACTGTGGCAGATGCCTCTAATCCCAGCGATTTAGGAGACAGAGACAGGAGGATCCCGTGTTTGAGGCAGAGGTAGCTTGTACAACTTACCAAAACCCTGTCTCAAGATAAAAATAATATAGAGCCCTGGGGTGCGGCTCAGTGATAGAACACTCACCTAACATGAACGAATCCCTGGGTGTAATCCCGTTACAGGGGGAGGGGGAGAATTTATGTTCCTTTTGACAAATATATTTTATATTGAAAATAAATTAAAAGGACAAATTAATGCATTATCCTTAAGTTCATAGCTGAGATTGATAGTGTTACTGGTATAGCTTAATCCTTTATCACAGTTACTAATTTATGGCAATTTATTGCCTGTTCTTGAATCTTTAGTACAATTATAAGACTTAGGAAATTTAAATGTTTATTTGAAATCCAAGCACTCTACACTTTTATAATTATCTCTGGCTTACATTTTAAATTTTACTGAACTTACAAGGTACTTTTGCTTGCCTGCTTGCCTGCCTGCCTCCCTGGCCTCCCTGGCCTCCCTCCCTCCCTCCCTCCCTCTCTCTCTGCCTTTCTCCCTCTTTTCCTTCCTTTCTTTCTTCCTTCCTTCCTTCCTTCCTTCCTTGGATGCTGGGGTTTAAACCCAGGGCCTCATGCATGTTATCTAGTGCTCTACCCTGAGCTACATCCCCAGCACTGTGTTGTTTTTAAAGCTTGTGTGTGTGTGTGTGTGTATGTATGTATAACCTCCCTTAAACAAAACCTTAATATATCAGTTGTTTTATTTTGTATTATTAGTTTCTTCCTTGTTTTCCATTAATTTGGTGCCTGAGCTTTAAGTTAATATATCTATTATATATTTACATGTAATTACATTTATATAATAAAGGTGAATATAAGAATTACCATATAAAATTAATGTTAATGAGTATTTAAAAAAATCATTTTCAGCATTTTCAAACTACTAAACATATTTCACTGTAAAACATTCATATTATTACATTTGTATAATTTACAGGGGCTGGGATTTAGCCCAGTTGGTAGAGCGCTGCTCTGCAGTCTCTGGGGTCCCGAGTTCAATTCCCAGCACCACAAAATGGGAGAAGGACATGGCAACCCACTCCCAAGGCAATCCCGAAACAATCTGCCATTGAAAACCCTGTGAGGGTCGCTGTGAGTCGGACACAGCTTGATGGCACCTAACAACAACAACATAGTTTACAGAATTTAATATGAAACATATAATATAAGTCATAGTATACTGGACTGTTGGGAAGACTTACTTTGCTCTGAATTCTCTTGTGGCAACTTTTTGTTTTCTTTTAATAATTTATGATTGTACATTAACCAAATAAATGAGATATTGTTTGGATTAAAAATTGTTAATTGTACATAAGTTTAGAGTAGGAGTCTTTTTGATTCATACTCTGTTTTTACTTTCAACACTAAAAATATTAAATGGTCAATACTAGCATGTTCATGATGGTCTACATCAAGAAGTCCTGCCCAATACTAAAATCAGTTTATATAAATTAGAGAAATAAAAGCTTGTAAGTAAAATGTACTGTGTTTAATGTATAGTTCTGTAAGTTTTGACTTAAAAATTATAGTTATATAATCATCACCATCGTCATCAAGAACAGTCTGACCACCCCTCAAATATCCTGCATTGCTTTGGTACCATCCCCTATTCCTAGGAACTATTGAGAAGTTTATAGTGCCTTAAGTTTGTCTTTACCAGAGATCATGTGAATGAATCATACAGCATATATGGCTTCTTCTCACTTATCATAATGAGATTCATCCATGTTTTGGGGTATATCAGGAGTTTTATTTCTGAGTAGTATTCCCTTATGTTGGGCGTTCTACTGTTTGTCCTTCCCTGATTGGAGGACATTCGGATGGTTTCCAGTTTTTGGCAACTATAAATAAAACTACCATAAATATTTGCTACACTTGTTCATGTTAATATAAGCTTATTTTACTTGAGTTTATACCTAGGAGATTATAAAGATATAGGGGAAAATACTCCTTCAGTTTCTCATACTATTCTCTTATAATACACAGTGGTTTGGTCCCATAAGATTATAATGGAGTTGAAAAATTCCTGTTGCCTAGTGACATTGTAGCCTGTATAATATAGTAGTGGAGCCCCCTACTCATGTAAACAAAATCTACCATACTGGTATAAACAAACCTGCCATGCTGCCAGTTGTATAAAAGTATAGCACAAAGCTGGGTACCGTGGCACATGCCTGTAATCCTAACAACTTCGGAGACTGAGGCAGGAGGGTTGTGAATTTGAGGCCAGACGCAGCCAGTGCAACTTAGCGAGACTCTGCGTCAAAATAAAAAATAAAAAAGAGGGATGAGAATGTGGCTCAGATCACTTACCTAGCATATGCAAGGCCCTGGATTCAGTCCCAAGCACCACAAAACAAACAAAAATTATAGCACATACAGTTATGTATGGTGTATAATATGTGATCTTGATCATAAATGACTTGCTTATTTATATATTTATTACACAGATTGACTATCCCTTATCTGAAATGCTACTTGCCACATTACTTTGGCAGCAGACCCATTCGTCTTGTGTTTACCTTGTCTCTTTATTACATGGAGTGATTGACCTATGACATCTGTGTTTGTGTAAGCACAATTTTAAAATGTGCTGGCTTGGTGTCACCAACTTGGAAAAATATCCTGAAAATAAGAGTGGGACACTCTTTAAAATGGCACATCACAAACACTGGCACAAATGACTGTTATACAGAAAAACACTAACAGTAGTCATTGAGTTGAAGAATGAAGCACAAGAGTTGGACTGGGAATGATGATCTAGTCTTAGGAATTTTCTACTAATTTATTTTGGTTATGTTTTCTGTTTTATATATTCACTAGTGATACATGATAAACATCTTTAGTCTAAAAGAGTACTTGTAAACATCAAGAAATGATAAGAATAATGTTATAGTTCAGTTATTACCTTCCCTTCAGTGATTTATAAAATAATAGTTCATCTTAAAATTGATAGTACCTTAGGGTCAGTGAAATACTCTAAGGAAAAAGCCAAAGGAAGTAATAGGAGATGTTCTTTGATTGTGATATTAGCTCTCTTTCCAACCCAGGAAAAGTGAATGTGTGAGAAAAGAGATTCATGTCACCTTCCGAGGAGTGTGGGAAACTCTAGTATTTTGTCTTGAGCAGTGGCTGTCAGTCACTATAACAAATGCTTGTCTATTGACTACACTTTTTTTTCTTACTTCTGTTTAGCTCTATATAACATAAAATGATTTTGTAAAAGCTTGATCTGGGAAAGTTTGGTAAATCAACATTAGCCACATAGACTGGAAAATAAAAAATTATTTGACATACCAAGAAAAATATTTTTCCAGTTATATAATTAAAAAATTCATATAGATCAAAGGCATAAATGTAAATGTACTTTCTCAAATACTGTCTGGTTAGAGAAGGTGAGGTTGTATTTTAATATCTCTTGGTATGGTAAAAGCATTAAAAATGCACTGTGGGTTTAATGTATGTTTTAATATTTAACTGGTGGTATACCCAAACCAGAAAATAACTGGAACATCAGGTCACTAAGACATATGTCCTTGTATCGATACACACGGGATATATAGGCATTTCTTTTGGTTGTAAGTGGCTTTATGTTTTAGTTTAAACCTTTCTTAATATATTTTGTCTGTTTTGGTTTCAAAAATATTTAACATTTTATAAACAAAATAACTATATTACAATTTATTAAATTGACAGCTTGAAAAAATCTTCAGTACTTAAAAGGAAAGTCGCTTCTTGATATTTTTAGCTAAAACTATTAAATTATGGAACAAAATAAAAGACAAAAATATAAACTATTTCATTTCAAAGTTAGTATCACAGTTTCTGCACAGCACTTTGGAACACTTTAAGTAGTCAGGCTTTTTTGTACTTAGTACATGAATAAAATTTTAAGAGGCACTTGTAAACTGCCTTTACTAAAAGATATTATAAACCTCCAAGAGCCATCTGAGGATCTCAAGCCCTTGTTTTAAACCTGTAGTCCCTTTGGACTGAGCACAGTCATCCATATCACTAGCATCTTTGTTGTTTCTTTTAATTCATTCAGAATTTATTGTTAAAATTTGGGAAATCGAGGCTCATCAGGCTTCATAGACATAGGAAATTGTTTGGACACCATTTTTTCAGTGTTATTTCCGTAAGAATTGTAATTCTACATAAAACTAGAACAATTCTCGTTAGGTGCTGTCCGGTTGAGTCCATCTCATAGCAACCCTCATAGGGTTTTCAATAGCTGATTGTTTTCTGGATTGCTTTAGGAGTGGTTTGCCACCACCTCCTCCCATTTTTTAAGGTGCTAGGGATAAACCTAGGGCTGGGATTTAGCTCAGTTGGTAGAGCATTGTTCTGCAGTCTCTGAGGTCCTGAGTTAGATTAGGATATGACTCCACAGGCACCTAAGAACAACAACAACAGGGATGAACCAGAGCTAAACTCCAGCCCTCAAAATAGAAGGGTAGTAATTAAAGAACAAAAACAGAACAAAATGCCCCCAAACCTAACAAAACTAGAGATATGATGTTGGGTCTCAGAAACTCAAATCGTCTTGTGTCTTTTGTAGTGCTCAGTGAACCAAAATTACATGTGCAACTACCTGACAAATAGACCTAATTTGAGGAAGGTTCTGAAGAGATGAGAGCTTGTGCAGAATTAGCATGTGAAGGCGAATGTAAATACATCTCTTCTGTCTGTTAGACCCATATGTCACCACTTGTTAAATCTCTCAGAAATTTTCTCCAGTGAGCATTTTTGTCAAGATTACAAGAAGTAGGGAGAATTTTTTAAATTCTTTTTTGGCACATTTTTCCATCTTGCCAATTTTTTTGCTGTCTTGATTTGAACTAATATAACTTAAAAGGAAATTATCTTTTCTGGGGTATTTTGTATCTGTTTATATAGTTATGAAAAGAAAAAGAATTTTAGGAGTGGAAGGAGCATTGTTAGTCTTTGAGGTTCTTTTGCCGTTAGAGTTTCTTGTGGCTCAACGTTACAATGTATTTCAGAGGCAAATATATTTCCCAAAATGTCAGACACTTAACCAACAAAATTATGAATTCAGGAAGTAAATTTTATATTGCGGGAAGATTTACTTTCCCTGAAATCATGTCTTTAGAATCCTCTCCAGATATGGACCTTGTATAATTCAGATACTTTTGGAAATTGTTTCCTCTTTCTTTTCCCTTTGAAAATATGCATCAAAACCTTGGTATTAATTTGTAACACTTTTGTAATTTTTACATGGAACTTTCTCTGAATTAACCTTTCTGACACCATTAGGCAAGAAAATGAGAATTTCAAAATGATTTTAAACTTTGAAGAAGCGTGTTGGAAGGACCCTTTTGAAAAGAGGATTGCACCATGCCTCACTGTTCAAAGACTTTAAAAGTACCCGTGTTATTTTCTTTTGTGCCTGAGTATTTTATAACTTAGGAAAAGTATTTAACTTCATTTTTCTGTTTCAGTGTAAGGTTGAGATTAAATAATTTAAATTAACTCATTAAGTTTGCTTTAGAAGAATGCTTTAAAAGTTTCTTTATTTTTATTTGGATGTCCTTTTTACTGGTTCTTTTCTTTTTCTTTTTTCTTTTTTTTTTCAGTTGTGGAAGAAGGACTCTGGGAAAATGGCCTTTCCTATGAATGTAGGACGCTACTCTTCAAAGCAATCCACAATCTGTTAGAAAGGTAAGAAAAGGAACAGCATGGCAGTAGTTGAAAGATTTAAGTATATTGCTAGATACTTAGGGTTTTCACACACAGTGATTTTTTTTATTGATATAAAAATTAAGTTACATAAATTTCTTGTTTCTTTTGATGTTGATATAATTTCAAGCTTAGAAAAGTTTTGGGAGTAGTACTCAGAATTCCCAAATGTTCCTCCTCCCTCCACTCTATAAGTGTTTCTTGTTTTTTGTTTTTAAAGTCAATTCCTTGAAACATTTGCAGACTCCAGATTAGCATTCTTTTTTATTCTTGGGTATTTAGGTATCTATTTTCTAAAGACAAAGATATCCTCTCATGTAAGCTTAGTGTCGCTATGAAATCAGGACATTGAACATGGGTAAAATGTCAGTATCTAGTCCAGAATGTAATGCAGATGTTAGTTGTTATATTTATGTTCCTTACAGCTTCACTTCTTAAGACTCAATCTGCAGTAATACATTATTGAGTTTTCATATCTCTTTAAATCCAGAAAAGTTCCTTTGCCTTTATTTTTCTTTATTAGCATTGACATTTTTGATGAGTTCAGGCTATGTCTTGTCTCATGATCAGATTAAGTTGATGCTTTTTATAGAAATGTCATAGAAGTGATGTTGTGTCTTGCTCAGTGTATCATGGCAGCTGGTACATGATGTCAGTTTTATTATTAACAGCGTTGTCACTTTTAATCATTTGACTGAGGTGATGTTCTATCAGGTTTCTTCACTTTAAATTACTAAGTATTTTGTTAACTATGATCTTTGTCAGTTCTGTCTCTGTTTTAAGTAATTTGTGGCCAGAAACAATGAGATTGTGTAATTATCCTCTTTCTTGTCAAAATTTCATCTCTGATTTTAGCCTCTATTGTCAGTCCTTGCCTAAATCAATTTGTTACCTTTATGACTATAATGTTAATTTAAAAATTCTATTTTTATGACCTGACATTCTCTTGTTAGGAAGTAGTTCATCCTTGCTCTCCCTCCCTTCTATCCCCTCCCCCTCATTATACAAGTTTATTACATTCATGGATTCCTATTTTATTCAGTGGATTATACATTGCTTTTGTCATTTATTTTGTTGTTTAAGTTCTTCCATATTTGACTGAGGAAAGCCCCTTCATAATGTCCTTTTGATACGTGCTCATCTTTATTTGAGTATCTCCTTTACTTTCTGGCATAACAGTTTGTCCCAGGTTCTCAATGGTATTTTGAGGGAAGAAATAGATGAGAAAGAATGGATTAGTTAAGAACTTCTATGGTAAAAACTTTTCAGTTCTCTTCCTGGGACTGTAGATGGTGCTTTCAGGCAGTCAAAGCTTTTTAAAATGGCGTTCAAGTGCTATTAAGTTTCACATTCAACTTATTAGCTAGGGTGATACCTGCACACTGCTTAGGATACTTGGAATATAGTGGATAAGGTTTCATCATTTAAGTCACTCAGAAAGAAACTTCCCACCAAATGTCCCTGTTTCTCATTCAAAATTTTAGTTCATAATCCTGTGATTTGGGGTGGATCTACAGATCATCTGTTACTAAGGTGTCATATACTGGTAGAAGCATTGATTTTTTTTAAGAGTTGAATGCTCTTAAGTCACTCAGAAAAAACCTTTCCACCAAATGTCCCCATTTCTCATTCAAAATTTTAGTTCATAATCCTGTGATTTGGAGTAGATCTATAGGTCATCTGTTACTAAGGTGTCATATACTGGTGGAAGCATTGATTTTTTTTTAAGAGTTGAATGCTCTTAAATATTCTAAATATTTGCAGTTCTCTGCCCTTACTGCAGTAAAATTTGGGATAGATCTAAGGAACTTTGAGTTGGATCTTCATTCGATTTCAGAGTCTGTTACTTGACCAGTTACCCTGATTGCACTAAGCCTGAGTTAACATTCTGGAAATTAAGTATGGAATACTGTGCACCTTGAGTTTTTGTTAGTATATAGAATGTACCACGTAATGCCTGGTATATTGTTAATGTCAGTAATTATTAATTTCTTCTTTCCATGAATTTATATTTTTCATAGTTTGGTTTATATTCTTTAAAGTTTCATTAAAATATTTCCAAAGTGTTTACTTGAATCCTCCTATGGGAATTAATTTTCAGACAAATGAAGTAGCTTTTCTTTTAGGAAATAATAATAAAGCTCCCTTACTACAATTTATATGGATAACTTGAGATTCTTATGAAAAATTGTGTTAATCCCTTTGTCCTATAAAATAATAATTTTCTCTTTTCACTTTAAATGACTGTTCTGTGATTGAAAATTACCTCGTTCAAAAGGCAGGAAAGCATTTTAAATGGTGGTTGGTTCTCTGTTTATTGTCAGCAGAAACTGGAAAGGCTAATGCATACTTGCCCTTTTATTTTTTCCCATTTAGATCATTTGCTATAACTTTTTCATCTGTTTACAACTTACATTTATTGAGATTACAGTTTGCTGTCTTTTTCCTAGCAATTTTCTCTTATGCCTTTCCATTTCTATTCAGATAAGATCAACTTGCTTTTGTAGTGTGGAATATGTTCTGAGTTTCTGCCATGAAAGTCAGAGTTGAAGTTATTGAAATAGATCATCAAAGACTGACTGTATCACTTGCAGGGTGTGCATGCTTGCTGAACCACTTTTTTCTTTAGTTTGCATATTAACAAAGCTTGTACAAATGATTTGTTATTTCTGTTTTTTATTTTTTAAGAATAAAGGTATGGTTAATTAAAAAGGAATTCCATTTACTACCTTGAAGTAAGGGGGGAGTAATATTAATTGATCTTTACAGAAGGCTGCAATTGCTAATGTGTACAGAATGATGTCACTGTAGTGATTTATTAAAAATAATTTCACTATGAAAAGTAAGATGACACTGTACATTTCACAAGGAATATGATAATTTTATATTAGTGCCTAAGTACAACTATATTGGTGGTGTACAGAATATTTTAAATTGTAAGGTAAAATGACTTCAAGTATTTTCATCTTTCATTTATTCATTTCTCCTGTACCTCCGAAATATCTCTTTCTAGGGACATGCATGTGTAGAAGCCCTTTCTTTCATTTTCTTCAGAGATGAGATATTTTGGGTTTCAGCTCTACCACCTAACTAACTTTGTGACACCGGCCAGTGATTTGAGCTTACTGAGCCCATGTTCATTCACCTGTAAAATTGTGAAGGGTTATCTGGCCCAGCACAGGACCTTTCTCATGATAAGAGCTCTGTGGATGGCTCACCACTCCTATACCTGAGAGAGAAGTATAGTAAAATATTACTGTTTTTAGTGTTAGACAACACAGATACCCACTAATTCTGGAATCCCATTCTATAGTATCTTTCTCATGTGTTCATCTTTTCCTTGAATACTTCTTGTTATGTGAGTACAGCTTTCCAAAGGAGTTCTTTTTGTCTTCAGAGAGTATTTAGTGTTAGAAAGCCTTTCTTACATTGAGCAGAAACCTGCCTTCCTATAACTTTCCTTTCTTTATCTTAATATTATTCTTTTGGGTGATACAAAATTCATTTTATCCTACTTCCATATAGTAGTGTGATATCAAACCTAAGTTTCTTTCTTTCCTTGTTTGTAGTTCTTTTGATATAATATTGAATTCTCCTCCTCTCCATGCCAGCCTTCTAAGGATCCATCCATTGGGTCCCATTCTTTCCACTGTGATTGTCACTGGCCTACTTGAGGATATCATAAATGTTTCATGAAGAATTTACATTGCTGTTTTTATCAGTCAGGTTAGCCCCAGTCATGCTGCTTTAACAGAAGATGTGCAAGATCTTCCTCACTTATAACAGCAGAAATGTATTTCTTCTCCATGTTGCATGCCTATTATGAGTCATAGAATATAGTGCTTCTTACGTCCTCTTTTGTCAGGCTTCATGGTCATGGGCAGCCCTGCCAAAGACTTGTAGACTCCTGTTAAAGAGCAAAGAGCAGTGGGGTAAAACACACGAGATGAGGGCCCATGGATGCATCTGTTCAGAAGTGACATTGGACTTTGTGGCTCACATTTCATTGGCCGAGGCATTCACCACAAAACTTAAATGGATGACAGAGTAGAAACTATTAGATATGAAAGTCACATGACCAAGCCCAGTGTCAGTGGGCAGGGGGAGATAGCTTTTATTCAGGAAAAGAATCCACTTACAATACTAATAATCTATCCACCAAATAACTGCTAGTTATATCACTGAAACACAAATAGGTTTCTCAAATACAAGTATAGATGTATGTACACATCATGGTTTTCAGGTTTCTCAAATACAAGTATAGATGTATGTACACATCATGGTTTTCTTTCTTTTCTTTTCTTTCACTTTGAGCCATATTGGCTTCTTTTGGTGTTTTCTTCATTTGTGATTTCTTTACTTAGAATTTCAGAATCTGAGAGTGCTTAGCCATTCTCAATTTTATAGTTTTAGATCATATAGTCATGCTTACTTTTCCCTTCTTTTGAGAGAGTAAATATGCTTCCCATTTTTTAAATGACTGATTACCTGTTTTTGGCAAAATGCCCAGAATAGTAAAATACCATTAATTTAGTTTTTATTATGTAAAATCTCTGGTAATTTGGCTTTACTTTTCCCTTTCCTGCCTTCTTCTTTCCTTCTTCATTTCCCCCTGCACATTCTAATACTGTAGTAATTTAGACTATTTGTTATCAGTCTCTGTATTTTAAGTTGTTTTGTACTCCTCATTAACGGAAAAAGTACTTTATGAACAGATTATAGAAAACAAAAATCTGCAGTCATTTTTCAGGAATTTCTTTGTTTGGCATTTTTAGTATCACAGACATAATGGCTATTCCTCACATGTTATTATAGTTGATATAAGTTTTCATGATATACCAAATCCTTATTACCTGTCTCTGACATAATGAAATAAATCTTTGGTTAACATCTTTTGTAAAAGCCAGCAAATGAGTGCAGTTCAAAAATCCAAAGTTGTTATTGCTTCAGTGATTTACATCACATGTGGGACTAATGAATGAGAACTTTGTTTTTGTAGCTTTGTAGAAATACCTGAAATGTCTGGCATAATGTTGTCAAGTTGGCAGTGTGTGTTTTATTTTACTTGGCTAACATTTTAGAAGAAAACACACTTGTTAATTTTGGTGGGAATCTATTTTTTGTCCCTTAATATCCCAGTAATTGCTTTGCACATGATCACATGAGTCTTTTGAAGGTGTTACACTCTATCATGTCTGTGTGTACTTAGGGAAACTTTCATCCGTGGGTGCTTGACATTTGTAAAACATAATGGCTCTTCTGAGTAGTCCACTACTGCTGCTATACTAATGGCTTGTCAGCATGTTCACCCCAAGGTAGTTTATAACACAGCTGTAAAATCGCCTTTGGCCAGAGGTTCTTGGTTTTCTAGGAGTTGGTATTTAGACTTAGTGCATTTTATTTAGAAAGTAAAGTGAAAATAGTGTGGAGAAAATTGCCATTATAGTTATAATAACAACAATTTATTTATAAATTTCTAGCTTTCAGTGTATTATGGCATGGTGATCCAGTGGAGGTGATGATCAAAAGGCCCAGTGAGCAATATCCTTGGCTGTGGGGATTTCAGAATAACACATGTATTCACTGGAGTGCAGTGGTATAGGTACAGCTATAGTTGAAGAAATGGTGATATAACATTGCAGTATTCAGAGTTCTTGAGTGTAGTGTGATAACAGGGACAAGAAAGGAGTAATTAGTAAATTCTCATTTTACTGAAATGCCATCATGTGCAGTTCTCTAGTGAATGTAGCAGAATGAGTCTTTAGATTTAGGGAGCATATACTTTAATGGGGCTGGGATTCAGCTCAGTTGGTACAGCATCACTCTGTAGTCTCTGAGGTCCCGAGTTTGATTCCCAGCACCGCAAAAGTGGGAGAAGGATGTGGCAACCACTCCCAAGGCAATCCTGAAACAATCTGCCATTGAAAACCCTATGAGGGTCGCTATGAGTGAGACCCGACTCGACAGCACCTAACAACAACAACAACAACATACTTTAATGGGAGAGAAAGTTACAAACATTGTAGACACAAATGACTGAAAGTACATATTTAATTGTAAATGTCTACGAAGAAATGTTTTTACATGAAGACTAATCAGTCTATTTACCACTTTTAGGACAGGAACAGAATTAGACTGAAATTTTTTTTCCCTTAATTTGAGAATGCGAAAAGACACTGAATATTTTAAACAGGAAGAGAGAGACAGTTCTTTGCATTGCATCAGAATGGACATTTCAGGTGACTGTAGGCCTATAAAAGAGCATTTCCGAGAAGATGAGAATGATAGGACTTGCCTGGTTCCAAGAGCCAGCATCCGCAAGGACACAGTAGCACCAAGCCCCAGATAATGAAGGCATAGGGATTAGTTGGAAAAGATTTCTTCATCCCCTAAATTGTAGGAGTTTTATTTTTTTGTCTGGGAATTAAGAGCACCACAGTTTCTAGAAAGGAGACATTTTTGCATTTATGTTATTGGTGAAGATTGAAATGGTAAGGTAGAGCTTGGCACTGGTAAGGATGTTTTGGTATGAAGGTAGATAAAATCTAGTCTGTGAGTAGCTCTGTAACTAGAAGGTAACATTAAGATGCAGTTTGGTTGAGAGTATAGTAGAGAAATACTATGCTTGGATTTTTTAATCTATGAAAATTATTATATGTATATAATTTCAGAGGCACTTACAGAGCTAGAGCCAGTGGTGGGCCCCTTTGTATACCTTGCAACTGTCCAATCCAGGGAATGACTTGCCAGGTTAGGTTGTGCCGACTGGAGTGGCACTTGTCTTATATCAGGTTTACCCAGGGCTTTGGGATTAGAAATTGGGGTTTGCTAATTTTGGAGTCAGGTTACACACTGTAGTTATTCAGAGCTGTATAGCATGACACAGAAACACTAGGTACACACACAGACACATGCATGCAGCTTGATTTCATTTTCAGTTTTCCGCATCTGTTTCTTCTTAAAACTGATTGGGAGGTGGTAGAGGGTTGGAAAGAGAAGTAATTTTCTAGTACTGTTGCTTAGAGAATGTTTTACAAATCTGGCATCATGAAGTGATCTTGCAAGATAATATTGTACTACTTTACAGAACTATGTCATATCTTACTAGTAAGGTAATTTTAAAAATGTCAGTCATGACAGGATACAGAATGGACAAACAATTAACTGATATGTATGCTTAGCACTATTCATGGTGCTGATCTGAAACAGTTTTTGGCAGATGGAATGTGTCTGCTAGGTTTAGTTGTGAAGTTAAATAAGAATGAAAGTTGATAGAGTATAGAAAAGAAGGCATTATATTTCTGATATAATTTTTATATTGAAGTTCTCTCTCTTCACAAGATTTGCTTAATTATATTCTTCAAATATAATTACAGCTTTTGGCACTAGTGCTAGTCTTTGTAAACATGCTTTAGCATCTCTGTGATTCCCTCCATGTTAGATATCTTCTGTGATTTTAGTCTGCATTGGGAAGCAGAGTGCTATAAAGAAGTGAAATAGGTAGATTTCCCCCCTCTCAAACACTGAATGTTTCATTGGTGAGCATATATACTCACAAGAAAATTCAAATACTATAAGGCTACCTGTAATTAGTGGTTATACACAGAAATAATTCAACATTACATTATGAATAGGAAAATGCACTTTGGTGTATATAAAGCATTTATCTCTCAGGTATTTATTGAGCATCTACCAGTATAGAACAGAACATAAAACATGTTGTTGTTGTTGTTGTTGTTGTTGTTAGGTGCCGTCAAGTTGGTATCTGACTCATAGGGACCCTGTGTACAATAGGCGAAACACTATTGTCAGTGCTTCTCTGCTGTTCATAGGGTTTTCAATGGTAGATGGATTTTTGGGAGTGGGTTGCCGGGCCCATCTCCCAGGCCTGCAGCACCTGGTGTTCCCAGGCGGTCTCCCATCCAACTACTAACCAGGCCCAACCCTTAGCTTCCAAGATCTGATGGGATTGGATGCCACAGGGCTATGGCTACAGGCAAAGCATATTACATCATCTATATTTAAATATTTGTTGAAGATTATTAGAGAGTCACAGAAATGAATCATTACAAGTGAATGGCAAAAGTGGTGATTTGTGGATGTAAGAGTATTGTGTAGACTTGACCTGGGGCAGGAACGATGAGTAGAATTTAAATTAGAAGAAGAGTCATAGAATAGGACAGTTAAAGGGTTTCCAGGCCAAAACAGGTTAATAGCCATTCGGAGTAGTATTTAATTTGGGAATTCTTAGTCTGGGATCTGCTTCAGAGAGTTTACCCTATGGAATACTATTCAGTATTATTCACTCCCATGCAGTTTTCTGTGCAAGAGAGCTTTCACTGAGTTTTGCTTTGTATTCTTTTTTAACTACAGATCCATGACTTCAAAGTAATTGAAACCCAAGGACTTAATACTTTAGTATAGTTCGCTATTAAGTCAGCATTCTCCCTTGTACCAATCAGGCAGTAGAATGGTATTCCTTAGCAAAGACACACCTTCCTCTCTCATTTCTTCCCATGACTTAAAATACAAAGCATCAGGTAGAATTGTTTTCTGTATTTCCTAACCTTGGAGGAGTGGTATGTGAACTTTCCTACCCCCACCTCAGTACTTATAAAGTCCAGTAAAAACACTGCTTCATCCAACATAATTCTGTGTTCTCATGTTTTCCTTTCACTGTGGAGGAAATCACTTATCATATAGAACTGAGTGGCATTTGAAAAGTCGCATAAGTCATTGTGACTCTTTTGGAAACAGAAGGTTTCAGATTGAGATATCAGTAGTTTCCATGGCTATTTTGTGTATTAGTGGTAATAACCTTTTGTTGACATTGCCTGACAAAGAAATATGGTCTGTACTGGGAACTCCAGGAGATATATTCACACAGAGTCAGACTTTCAGATAGCAATGTCATTAGCCATTTGCATTTTGCTTTTGTCCTTGAGTGGTCTTGGTTGTCTGTAGTTCCCTAACTCTGTAAACTCTGTAGACTTTTTTTGTTGTTGTTGTTGTTGTTGTTTTTGGTGTGGTGTGTGTGTAGAATGAAATCAGTAAATAAAATTTGTGACTTTTACTTTGAAGAAGGGCAAGGGTTTTGAGATACACTTCTATACATTGCCCATCAGTCATGGATATTTTATGTTTTTCTTTTATATTCTCCTATGGGTTTTTGTGACTACACTGTGTAAGTTCATGTTTGCTGTTACCAAGTAAAAAGTGATCCTTTTGAATCCTGACCTTCAAGACACTTATCACAGAATGCATATTTTTTTTTTTTTTTTAAAAATATGCTATTGATTAGGTAAGGATGTATGTCACTAGAAGACTGTATTTGATGTGGCTTCATGCTAAGTATTACCGATTTTAAGGTATACTTTCAATTTAGTAACAGCTTTTGGAGAGTGAAGAACCACTCTCATGTTAACTCAATTCCAAGATGCATCTGGATTTAAGAAACAAGAAAAAAATTGAGGAAATTGTAATAATTAAATATCTAGCTCTGTGATCAGATATACATGGACTTGATGTCAGCTCTGCTGTGGATAAGATGTGTGACTTTGGCTAGGTAACATTTTCTCTGTGCCTCAGCTTCTCCAACTAAAAATATTGAGACTTTAACACAATGATTATTATAAAAATAAAATGAGATATTGTGGCTGGTAAATCAAAACCTGTGGTAGTGATGGTACCAGTGATTCTAGTAGTAGTTACTCATAGTATTATTGGAGTAAGGAACCCAGTACCAAACTCCACAGTTTGTGATGGCATTACTTGTTGACATGTAGTTAGCTTTTGGGAAAAAATAAAGTCTTTTGGTTAATGACAAAATTGTGGAAATATGATTTTGGTTTTGCTTCTTGTGTATTCTGCTTGGGGAGATTTTCCATACTTTCTATTCTAAATATAATAGAGTCATTAATACTAAGAGCATGCTAGTTTCATGTATAACCTTAGGGAATCAGAGTTGCTTTGGCTTACTTTGAAAATGATTTTCTTTGTGAACAAGGAAGATTGTTCACTTTCAAAATAAAATGAGCTGAAGCCAGTGACATTTTGATACAACTGTGTCCCAAATTTACTTTTCCCCAAAGGAGTTAGTTACATTGTGGCCAGCAGTAACTATTGCCATTTACTAACCTATTTAACCTGTAATGAGTTGGGTGAAGGCTTGAGTTGTTTGCATCCTCCTTGATGGCATGGAAATTACAGAGACAAAAATCATGTGCAGAATTGCTTGCATATTAAATAAGGAATTACTATGTAGCTCTTTCACTGGTATAGAGAACCTTGTATAGAAGAATTACATGCAGCACTCTTGACAGCTTTTCTTAACAAAATATGTATCATTTCATTGAATGATGTTAAGTGATTACTGTGTTTCATCAATTCCAAAAACACACATTTTCTCCCATTTTTATATTTTTTCAAGATCAAGGATATTTCTTGCAGTTGATGGCATCTCACAATTGGCCAGAAGGCAGTTATGATATAGCTATCATTTGCCTGCACATGAGTGAACTTGGTCATAACTGTATAGTTGTGATTCATTTATGTTGTATGCATTGTTAGGAGTGCATGGGTTGTCTTTGGATACTATTGAAAATGTCTTCCAAAAGAATACCCTGTGATTTGACACTGAAGCACGGCATACACAGGTGACATGGAAACAGAAGCGAGGCAGAATTGAGATATGAGGAAAGAAAATACGTGTTATTGAAGACAAGTCCTCACTTTCTTGCAAAGAGATAACCAAGTGCTTAGTTTGCTCTAGTGTGGTGTCTTGTGTATTGCAATGATGCTGAAAGCTAAGCTGCAAGTATTACAGATACCAGCAGGGTCACTCATGGTGGAGAAGGTTCAGCTGAGCTTTCAAATTAAGACAGACTAGGGAAAAGAACCCAGAAGCCCACTTCTGAAACAATCAGCCATTGAAAATCCTAGGAATAGCAAGGAAACACTTTCAGATATGTTGTTGTTGTTGTTAGATGCTGTCCAGTCGGGTTGGACTCATAGTGACCCTTGTAGGGTTTCCTTTTTATTTTTTATTTTATTTATTTATTTTTAAATTTTCTGCTGTACTGGGAGTTGAACACAGGGCCTCGTGCTTGCATGCTTTGCAAGTAATGGACCACTGAGCTGCATGCCCAGCCCATTTTTTTTTTACTTTTTGAGACAGGGTCTCACTAAATTACACAGACTGCCTCTGGTTTCGAACTTGCGATCCTCTTGCCTCTGCCTCCTGAGTCGCCAGGATTACAGGCATGTGCCACTGAGCCTACCTCCTTGTAGGTTTTTCAATGGCTGATTGTTTTGGGATTGCTACGGGAGTGTACTGCAATGTCATCTCATTTTGCAGTGCTAGAGATCGAACCCACATTGTCAGAGAGTACAGAGCAGTGCTCTCCTAACTAAGCTAAACCTCAGCCCCTCACTTTCAGATATAGTGCCTGAAAATGAGGCCCCCAGGTTGGAAGGCACTCAGAAGACCACTGGGGAACAGTTGCCCCCTCAAAATGGAGGCTACCTTAATAATGGGAAAGGAGTAAAGCCCCAAGGACCTCCATTTGCTGATATGACATAACTAATAATGAGAAGAAACATCTGTAAACCTCCATTAGTAATTGGAGTGTGGCATATATGTAATATGAATCTAGGAAAATTAGGAATTGTCAAAAGAGAAATGGAGTGCATAAACATTGACATTGTAGGCATCAGTGGGATAAAATGGACTGGTATTGGCCATTTTGAATCAGATCATCATATGGCCTACTGTGCTGAGAATGACAATTTTTAAAAAATGGGGTTTAATTCATCATCAAAAAAGACATCTCCAGATTTGTCCTGAAGTATAGTGCTGTCATTGATAGAATAATATCCATATGCGTACAAGGAAGGCCAGTTAACATGACTGTTATTCAAATTTACACATCTACCACTACGGCCACAGATGAAGAAAGGGAAGATTTTTTTTACCAGCTTCTGCAGTGTGAAATTCATTGAACATGCAATCAGGATGCACTGATAATTATTGGTGATTGGAATGCAAAAGTTGAAAATAGAGACAAAAGCTCAGTAGTTGGAAAATATGACCTTGGTGACAGAAATGATGCTTAAAATTGTGTGATAGTATTTTGTCAGACCAATGACTTTTTCATTGGAAATATATATTTTTTCACGAACATAAACAGTGACTATACACATGAAGGTCACCGGATGGAACATATAGGAATCAAATTGACTACATTTGTGGAAAGAGATGATGGAAAAGCTCAATATTGGAAGTCAACAAGAATAGGTGCTGACTATGGATAAGTCCATCAACTGCTCATATACAGGTTCAAACCAAAACTGAATTAAAACAAGTGTATGAGAGTCAAGGTATGACCTTGAGTATATCCTACCTGAGTTCAGAGACCATCTCAAGAAAGATTGGATGCACTAGACACTAATGATGAAAAGGCTGACGAGTTGTGACATGACATCCAAGGTATCATTCATGAGGAAAGCAAAAGGCTATTAAAAAGACAGGGGAAAAAAAAAAAAAAGAAAAAAGACCAAATTACATGTCAAAAGAGACTTTGAAACTTTCTCTTGAAAGTTGAGCAGCTAAAGTAAAAAGAAGACATGGCAAAGTTAAAGAATTTAACAGAAGATGTCAAAAGGCAGCTTGAGAAGACAAAATAAAAACTTACGACATGTGCAAAGAGCTGGAGATAGAAAACCAAAAGGGAAAACCGTGCTGTGTTTTTCTCAAGCTTAAAGAACTAAAGTATAAATCAAGTCTTGAGTATAAATAGTAAAGGATTCCACAGGGAAAATATTAAAGGACACAGGAAACATCAAGAGCATACAGTTGTACCACTCTGGTGTCCCATCTTATCAGATTTTGGCAGCTAAGCAGGGACGGACTTGGTGAGTACTTGGATCGGGGACTACCTGGGAAAACTGGCGCTGTAATCTTGGGAGAAGTACCCAGCAACCCACTTCCGAAACAATCAGCCATTGAAAACCCTATGAATAGCAGAGAAGCACTGACAATAGTGCTGGGCATGGCACAGTGTTGGGTGGTGGTTTGTCTGTTGTACATAGCGTCCCTATAAGTTGGATCCAACTTGTAGGCACTTAACAATAGCAACAACAAAAAGGAAACATCAAAAGATGATGGAAGGAATACACAGAGTCATGGTACCAAAAAGAATTGGTGCATAACCAACCATTTCAAGTGATTGAATATCATCAGGAACCCATGGTACTGAAGGAACATGTGGAAGCTGCTTTGAAGGAATTGGTGAAACACAAGGATCCAGGAATTGGTGGAATACCAATAGAGATATTTCAACGAACAGGTGCAGCACTGGAATTGCTCACCTGTCTATGCCAAGAGATTTGGAAAACAGCTGCCTGGCCATCTGACTGGAAGAGATCTAAATTTATGCATATTACCACAGAAGGAGATCCAACTGAATGCAGAAATTATTGAACAATATCACTAATTTCTCACACAAGTAAAATTTTGCTAAAGAGCATTCAAAAGCGACTGCACCAGTATATTGACAAGAATTTCCAGAAATTCAAGCCAGATTTGGAAGAGCGTGTGGAACCAGGGATATCATTGCTGATGTCAGATGTATATTAGCCAAAAGCAGAGAATACCAGAAAGGTGTCTGTTTATGTTTTATTGTTTGTGCAAAGGCATTTGGTTGTGTGGATCACAAAACATTATGGATAACATTGCGAAGAATGGGAATACCAGAGCACTTAACTGAACTCATGAGGAATCTGTATACAGACCAGGAGGCAGTCATTTGAACAGAACAAGGAAACCCTACTTGGTTTAAAGCCAGGAAAGGTGTGTGACAGAGCTGTATCCTTTCACTGTACCTGAGTCCTCAACTTCTATGCTGAACAAGTAATCTGAGAAGCTAGACTTACGAAGAAGGCTGTGGCATCATGATTAGAGGAAGACTCATTAACAACTTGCATTATACAAATGAAACACCTCTTCTGGCTGAAAGTGAAGAGTATTTGAAACATTTACTGATGAAAATCACAAAACACAGGTTTCAGTATGGGTTGCACCTCAACATCAAGAAAATAAAAATCCTTACAACTGAGTCAGTAAGCAACTTCATGATAAATGGAGAAAAGATTGAGGGCCAAGATTTTGTTTTACATGGTTGTACAGTCAACACCCATGGAAGCAGCAACCAAGAAATCAAAAGATGCATTACACTGGGAAAAGCTGCTGCAAAAGATCTCTTTAAAAAGTGTTGAAAAGTAAAGTGGTCACGTTGAAGACAAAGGTGCTCCTGACCCATGCCATGGTATTTTTAGTCACATTGTGTGCTTGTGAAAGCTGGACATTCAATAAGGGAGAAGAATTGATGCTTTTGAATTATCATTGGTGGAGGTGAATATTAAATATACCGTGGACTGCCAAAAGAACCAACAGACCTGTCCTAGAAGAAATGCAACCAGTGTGATCCTTGGAAGCAAGGATGGCCAGGCTGTGTCTAACACATTTTGGACATGTTGTCTGGAGGGATCAGTCCCTGGAGAAAGACATCATGTGGGAGAGTGGCAGGTCAATGAAAAAAAGAAAGACCCTCAGCTACATGGATTGACATAGTGCCTGCAAAAGAGGACTTAAACATAAAAAAGATTGTGTGTATGGCACAGTGTCAGAGAGTGTTGCATTCTATTGTACATAGGATTGCTATGAGTCGGACCTGACTTGATGGGACCTAACACAACACAAGGAAAATGTCTATGTAGATGAAGCTGTGGTAGGTTTTTTGTCACTGAGATCATTGTTAAAGGATTACCTACCACTGGCCAAGCCAAATAAACAAAACAAAACAACAACAACAACAGAAAACCCAAAAACCAATCCAGACCAAACCAAACAACACTAAAACTTGCAAGATGAGTGTCAGTGGCTTGGATAAATATCTCTGTGTTATGAAATGCTGTATTGTTGACATTTTGGTGACACAAAGAATTGAAGTCATGCAGAAGTGTAATTTGATTTGAAGGAATTCTATAGTGTAAGAAGTTTTGGAAGTACTTCAGTGAATTAATTTTGCTTATTTCTTCTCCATGGGCATAAAAAGCAGTACCCAGAGTCAGTTCTTCCAAGAAGTATAATGTAAAAGTTTTAAGTAATAAGAAAACTGTTGAAATTTAACTGGTGATCTTTTTTGCCTCTCTTCTCCATACTGAGGTGTTAAGCCCAGGGCTTTGTGCATATTTTACAAGTGCTCTCCCACTGAGCTGCATCCCCAACCTAATTTAAATTTCTTTCTTTCTTTCTTTTTTTTTTTTTTTTCCTTGAGACAGGGTCTTACTAAGTTACACAAGCTGCTTCTGGTCTCAGTCTTGCTATTCCCCTGCCTCCACCTCTAGAGTTTCTGGGATTACTGGCATGTGCAAACATATCTGGCTAGGACATTTTTGTTTTCATTGAATGTCGTATCTGGGGTTAGTGATTCAGTGATTTGATAATTTGTTATTGGATCTATAAAAGTAATTCTTGATGTATTTATTGTAGGTGCCTAATGGATAAGAACTTCGTTAGGATTGGGAAGTGGTTTGTTCGACCTTATGAAAAGGATGAAAAGCCAGTCAACAAAAGGTGAGTCTTTAGAATGCTCTTGGTTTTTTTGGTTTCTTTTGCCTGTCGATACCTACCTTTGGAATGAATTGGATGAGGGGATCAGTGTGTCTGTTTTCTAATAATGTTAATAGTTTAGATTCCTGTGTCACTATGTTATTACATAGTACATTATTTTGTTGAGTATTAAAAATTGGACTAGAAAGGTAATGGGTAATATATTCATGTCTAAAATACTACTACACATTGTTTGGAATTGAGATATTTTGTTTTGTTATTTGCATTATCCTTACTCGTCTTCCTTCCTTGAAGTGTTGTTAATGTGTTAATAACTTTCAAAATAGTCAATTGAATTAAAATGATGAACATTTCCATCGTATTGATGATTGATCCTCCTTAAAGTAGATTAAATCACCTCTTTGTCTATTATAAAACCAAGGCAATCCTAAAATTTTATCTGTCATTTATGAAATGTGTGGATCTAAATGATGCCTTGATACTAAAGAAACATGAAATTTTTGTTTAATCAAACCCGAATTAAGATTTCTCAAATTTAGTATTTAATTTCCTTACCTCTGACCATGACATAGGCTTATTAGGAGTCCTAGGTTGATCAAGATGACATTATTTTCGAAGAGCAGGATGTACAATCTCCATTCTGTTTTGCTATTGGTGCCCTTTCCCTAAGTTCAGAGTCCCAACTGATGGCTGCAGGATAGAGCTCTTGAACTTTTATGTGGTCTTCTTGTTAGACTTCATCTATTTGGAATACTTTCAGCTGGCAACTCCTGCGCCCTTTGGAACCTTTACTTTCTTAACTTTATTAGTTCCTACCACAGATTTCATTAGTAGATTTCTCCCCAGCTTGTCTGTCTGAACGCTTTCATGAAGTGGTTGTGGAATCTCTTAACCAAACCTAATTAATGAAAATTTGGATTTTGCTTTCCTACCACATAAATTGAGGACTGGCAGTTTTCTTTGCCAAATCACAATGAACTTCTTTGAACTATTCCTCCTTTTTAGTACATTTAATTTCCTTTAGGATTAAAGAAAACACTTTTATAGAACTTAATTTACGTACATCATGTTGTGCCTGAAAAGGGTAATAGTGCTTTTAGAAAAGCAGCAATGTGTATGAGTGTGTACAAGTGTGATTCTATATAAAGATACTTTATGAAGTGGAACTTTTTTTTTTTTTTGTATATATTAGTCTGATCTATCATGTACTCCATGAATTTTTATTTTAATCTCAACATTTTCCTTAGATTTTCTGAATTAAGATTTTGGCTTTTATGTTTAGGGCCCTATATGGTTAAATATAGCTTTGTGTTGTTTTAAAATCATAGTGATCTTCTTTACTATTTGTAGTGTGCTTCCTTCCCCTGGTTAGCATGGATCTGTACAGTAACTGAGCCAGTCCCAGAACTTCTCAGGTATAGGTGTTCATGTGATTATTTGACAGCTACTGGGAGGTGAAGAAGAAATGTAGAAATTGAATTAGAGATTGGAGAAGTGGCAATTAAGATATTAATAATAAAAATAACAGTCAATATAGTTATCACTCTATTTTATATAGAGGTTATGTTTACACTTCGTTTAGATTCCAGGTCTCCACAACTTTAGCTGCCATATGTAAATAATCAAAGTAATGTATTTGGGTATTTGATTTGATGTACTTGGGAGGCTACAGATCTCTGAGCTATATAATTTTCAGATCTTATATTCATATAAGAACATTGTTTCTTATAGTTCAGAAATGTCAGTGATTCTGAATCAGTATCTCAGAAGAGATTATTAACAACTAGAAGAAATTTAAACCAAAGATGAATTTAAAAAGTTGGCATTTGTTATAAAAAGCTATTAGATATAATGACTTGCCCTCCTTCTGTTTAAATTTTAGTGACCAAATTATTTTGAATGCACAGAGTGGTGCTGTGGGAGGACATGTAGAAATACAAGAGATTTGGTTTCACATCCCATTTCTCTCCTTGCAAGTTCTATTTCGGACACATTGTTCATTTATCCTGAGTGAAACGTTCTCATATTTTTTCCTGATACTGAGTTGAAGATAGTTATTACTATCTTAGAAGGTTATTGTGATGATTAAGTGAGATAATTTATGTGACAATTTATAATTTAGGTGAGAAGAAGTGGAAATGAATTAATTTTTCCTAAGGTGATATATCTGTATATATCTATCTAATCAATTTAGTGACTGATGAGGAGGAAAATTTGCTGTCAAGTGCTAAATAAAACGTACAAATAAATCTGTTAGAAATGTTGTTACTGGATAGCATTGTTATTGTAGTTAGGTGTTGTTGAGTTGTGCCCAACTCATAGTGACCCTCATAAGATTTTCAATGGCTGATTGTTTCGGGATTTTCTTGGGAGTGGATTTCCACATCCTTCTCCCATTTTTGTGGGGCTGGGAATTGAACCCTGGACCTCAGAGACTGCAGAGCAGCGCTCTACCAACTGAGCTAAATCCCATCCCACTGGATAGGATTACAGATAAAGGGATATGTTTAACAGGATAATATAAGGATAAAGAATATAGATCAAATATACTCCTAGCATTGTTGTTAGGCACCGTGGACTCATCGCAACGCTATGTACAGTAGATGAAACACTATTGTTGTGCTTCTCTGCTGTTCACTGGGTTTTCAATAGCTGATTATTTTTTGGGAGTGGGTTGCTGGGTCATTCTCTCAAGCCTACAGCACCTGGTGTTCCCAGGCAGTCTTGCATCCAAGTACTAACCAGGCCTGACCCTGCTTAGCTTCCGAGATCTGATGGGATCAGATGCCACAGTGGTATGGCTGCCAGTAGTCCTAACATGTTGTTGTTAGGTGCCGTCGAGTTGGTGTCCTACTCAGTAACCCTGTGTACAACAAATGAAACACTATTGTCTTGCTTCTCTGCTCTTCATAGGGTTTTCAATGGCTAATTGTTTTTTGAGAGTGGGTTGCCAGGCCCTTCTCCCAGTTCTAGCATGATAGTTTTTATTCAGTAGTTTAAAAATATGATTTATCTTCATACAATCTTGGGACCAGGGGTGTAGCTCAGTAGTTGAGGGCATCCTTAGCCTGCACAAGCCTTTGAGTTCAATCCCTAGCAAAGTTCTCCTCAAAAGAAAAAGAAAAAAGAAAAAAAAAAAAAAAAGAATATCACTCTGCATGTCTCAGGTAGTTCCAGTAATTCTAATGGTGGTGGCAAATATATTGTTCAATGGACTCTACCTGTGAGATCAATAACACAATATCTTATGCTATAATTGTTCTCCATGTTAATGGCAAACAAAATGATTTGCTTATGGACTCTAAAAGAGTTCTTAATGTTTGATGTAAGGTGATGTTTGGGACAATTCTAAAAAATACACACATTAAATATTATATATTTGACCAAGTAAATTAAAAGATAATAGAAGTTTATTCTATTTTTTTCTGTATATCAACATATTTTGTTATTCATGTCTTTGGTTTGAAAATCATA
The DNA here is from genome assembly GCA_007922755.1 of Pedetes capensis. NCBI lineage: Eukaryota > Metazoa > Chordata > Mammalia > Rodentia > Pedetidae > Pedetes > Pedetes capensis. The sequence continues at coordinate 63,225 of VMDO01003593.1, forward strand.
AATAGGAAAACTTTGCCTTTGTCCTAAAGAGTTGTGAGAACCAAAATCAAACATGCAGAATTTCTGGTTTCTAAAGTCTATGCTAGGGGCTGGGATTTAGCTCAGTTGATAGAGCACTGCGCTGCAGTTTCTGAGGTCTCGAGTTCAATTCCCAGCACCGCAAAAATGGGAGAAGGACCTGGCAATCCACTCCCAAGGCAATCCCGAAACAGTCGCCATTGAAAACCCTATGAGGGTCGCTATGAGTCGGATACCAACACGACGGCACCTAACAACAACAACAACAAAGTCCATGCTATATTTGAAAAAGCCTTTTATCCAGAGTATGCTTAACAATAAAGCAGCAGAAACTAAACTTTTTTTTATTTTTATAAGAAATCTTTCTGACTATAGGATTTCTTTCTGCTGGAAAGGAGTTTGTTTCCTAATTTACTTTAGTTGCAGCCTATATTTTATTATTATAGAATTTGAAATCCATACACTTCATCCTTTGAAAGCCTTTTTTAAGCAAAATAATTGATTGCTCTCAGTAACAGTTTGACCCTTTGATCTTTTCTGGTATCAGATGTACTAGGAACCTAAATTAACGCAAATATCAATTTGCTAATCTATTTTCTCAGCTAATTTGCTGGTACTTGCTGGTGGGCAAATCTGCCTTGCTCCTGGATGATACTCTAAAGCACCTCACATATTTTCAGATATTCTAATTACTTTTTTATGTGCTGGTGACACACACACTCCGTGGAAATATATTTTGACTCTGCTTTTGTGTTGTTTCATCTGGATATTTTCTCTCCTCCTAAGCCATCAAGTATGTATTTTGCATGGTTTTATAATACCTATCATACATATCCTGGAAGTTTGCATACTTGTTAGGTTTCACAGCAAGAATGGATTTGTGACAGTAAGATACACCTCAGATAAGAAATAATTTTATGTGAGAGAATATTTTTTATCATTGTAAAGCTTCTCTCTTCCTTCCTTAATCCCCCCTCCTTTCTCTCTACCTTTTCTCCTTTTCTTTGTCTCTTTCTCCCCAAACCTTTTTACGTTAATTTCTTCATATTTTCCCTTTTTTCCTGAATAACCTAAAAGAAGTTTTAACTATTAGTTTTTATTTTTCACTTGTCCTATTAGTGGTCTAAAAAGTACATATTTACATTATCGTTGATTCCCCCTGGTGCTGGGGATCAAACCTAGGGCCTTGTGCATGTGAGGCAAGCTGTCTACCACTGAGCTTCATCCCCAGTCCAATCATTGATTTTTTTTTAAAAGTAAAATATGTTTAAATATAACTATTTGCATTTAAGAAGAATTTGAAATACCTTACAGTGAGAGCTGTATTTTGTTGTTTTTATTTTTGTTGTTTTGTTTGTTTTGTTTTGTTTTTGCTTTTACTATACTGGACAAGTTGAGAGTACCACCAGTGTAATTCCTTTTTTGATTCCCACTGGAAGACTGAACTATGCTAGAAACAATGCTCTCTCTTTTCAGTAGACTCTCGTCAAGAGGTATAGATGGTCTTCCATTAACTATTTGACTTGTGAAACTTACTAGGTCCCTTGGGACTTTAGTTGGCATTTAATATTTCTAAAATGTATTTTAGCCTTCATATTCTTTGGTTTTATGAAAATTATAAAGTGTAGGCATTTCCTACTCATATATGTAGGAGATCTATCTATCTGTAGCTATCTCCCCACCTACTGACCTATTTATCTATCTACAGAATACACATAGCTTTTGGTTTTCTTCCCCTTCTATCACTGAGACCGTGTTACTTTCATTGTGCTTAGTTTTGTGGTAAGCACAAATTGTTGTTGTTGTTGTTGTTAGGTGCCATCGAATCGTGTCCGACTCATAGCGACCCTCACAGGGTTTTCAATGGCTGAGTGCTTCGGGATTGCCTTGGGAGTGGATTGCCAGGCCCTTCTCCCATTTTTGCGGTGCTGGGAATTGAACTCGGGGCCTCAGAGACTGCAGCGCAGCGCTCTACCCACTGAGCTAAATCCCAGCCCCAGTAAGCACAAAGGAACTCCTTTATTCAAAATGCCAGAGATTTGGTACTACCTCCTAAGGGTTTGAAGGTGTAAAAGAACATGTCTGGAGACAAAGATTATGTTAACATCAGTAATGATGTTTATCATCAGCATTTGGTAATTCAATTTTTAGAAGATTTTAGTATTTTCTTTTTCAGAGTCTGTTTTTTTCTTTTTTTCTTTTTCTTTTTCTTTTATTGGAGGAAGGGAATGTTGAGTTTCATGGAGCTACTTTGTCCCTATGGGAGAATGACCTGGCAATGCACTCTCAAGGCAATCCTGAAACAATCAGGCATTGAAAACCCTATGAGAGTCGCTATGAGTCGGGTATGACTCCACAGCATCTAACAACAACAACAACAACTTTGTCACTACTGGAAGTGGAATCTGATGAATATTTTAGGGCATAAACTTCACATTGGTTTGTTATCTTTCTATTATGTACCTTTCATCATCTGTTAAAACAGGATTGGTTGGCTTCTGGGGCTGAATCATTTTTTTTGGTGGGAGATTTGCACATTAATATGTAACTGATTTAGCTCAGTTGGTAGAGCACTGCACTGCAGTCTCTGAGGTCCTGAGTTCAATTCCCAGCACTGCAAAAATGGGTGAAGGACCTGGCAATCCACTCCCAAGGCAATCCTGAATCAGTCGGCCATTGAAAACTCTATGAGGGTCACTATGAGTTGGATGCTGACTCGACGGCACCTAACAACAACAACAACAACGTAAATGATTAAAGAAATGACAACTGTTTTTTCAGTAATTCCAATATTTGAGCAATACATGGATTTTTTTTCCAATTCATTAATAGCTTTTGTGCTTTGTCCTATTTTAAACACCTTAATGTGTATGGACTTATTTTCAAAATTTGTAAACATTAACTACCTTTTAAAGAAATGCATGGACAGGAAAGCTCTTTAATTTCATTTCTCATTTCACCTTTATATAAAGCCATTTCCAGAGGTACTTTTAGAGTTGTATACAAATGTTCCTCAACAGTCCTTATTAACTTCCTTTAGGGAATGAGGTGGGATAAGAAATGATGCAGGCTGGTAAGAGGAAGGAGGATCCAGGTGGTGACAAAACAGGCTCAAATACACAAGATGGGGTTGCGAGGGGAGTGGAGGAGATTGAGACAGAGCTACCAACTTGATCTGTGGTGCTCTATTAGTAAATGGAGTCCCTCTGAAAGAATCGATCAGGCTCTGTAAAATGTTTTGATGTTGGCATCTGTGTAGCAAGTTGGCAGCAGGGGGCAAGCATTATGGATTAGAGTTAGATGTCAGAACATTTCTTTTTCCTATTAGACAAGAATGTTCCTTTTCTGAAAAGGTTAAGAATACAGTTTGAAATTATTGCTTTTGGTTTATTTTACATAATTTTTTCCTAATATTTTCCTTTCCCAGTTGAATGGAACTTTATTTAAAACGTAAAGAAAATATATAAATAAATTCTATTCAACTTAAAATTACCAAGCCTAGGTTTTTGTGAAAAGGGGATTGATTGATCAGGATTGGGTAACATGACATAAATAAGCTATCTAGCACAGAACCTAACATGGGTATTCTTTAATAATGGCTCTTTGCCATTAGTACTGGAAGTGGTAATAGTAATGTTTAGAAAAAGATAATTGATAAATACTTTTTGTGATTCTTTTAATTTCTTGTACTAGAGAAAGCTTGCTGTTCAAATATTTGTGAATCAGAGCTGGGTGTGGTGATTCACACCTATAATCCCAGTGACTGGGGAGGTAGAGGCAAGAGGATCACAAGTTTTAGGCCATAGGCAGCCTATGTAACTTAGCAAGACTCTGTTTCAAAATTTAAAAAAGCAAAAAATGGGCTGTTAAAAAAGCAAAAAAGCATGTGTGAGGCCCTGGGTTCAACTCCACAGTACCACCAAAATAATTTTTTTTGTGTGTGAGGCAGTTTTTATATACACAATTTGCATTAAATGAGGTTTGTATTTCTACTATGAATTTAAATAAGTGACAATATAAGAAATTTCATATTACATATTTTACCCCTAATATATTGGCATGAGCTATTTTCTATTATTTACTAAATATGTGAAACCACCCTTGCTTCTTGGATCAGTTTTAAAATATGATGTTTGCTAGTATTGTAACTCTTGCCAACCTTTTATGGACTCAAAAGAAAAAAATTTGAGAGTGCATGGTATGTTTTAATAATTTGGTTTAGTGATTTGGTATATTTAGAGTGTTAGAGGATATTGTAAAATAAAGCTTTTAAATATGGTTCTTAGAAATTATTAGAGTTAGCTCTGAGAAGTTGTCAATTCAGCATGGCTAGCACTTCATTTAAGATTTTATTAGTAGCTTGTGATGTCAGAGTATAGAAGCTTAATATTTATGGCTATACAGTATAATGAAAAGCTGTGGGGACTCAGAAACTAGTGTGTGGGCTTTGATATTATAATCTTCTTCTACCTGTTTTCAGATTGTTTTTTAGACTTCTTTTTCTAATTGCACTGCTCCTGGATATACTTCTGTTATGCTTCTTTTGGCAGGCACACTCTAACACAAGAACATAACGTGGATGCCCTGTGTGTTTAGGATGTTTCCTCAACTTCCTCTGGAATTCCTGCTCCCCAGTAGAAGCCTTTCTTCTGGCCAGAGTTGCCCTTCCTGGCATAGCCTAAACTTATGTTCTCTTTGTTCATATTCTTTCTCCCATCCTCTTTATCTTCTCTGCAACTCAAGCTAACTTTGATCTCTCGTCTTTGAGCTCCTCCCCTGAGGCAACTTTTCCATGTTGTTTCTTTCTCTTTTACCTTTAATTTTTATCAGTAGCATGTGTTTACTGCTGTGTAGATGTATTTAGTTTTCTCCTGAATTTCTGCTATGGATGATAAGACTTTAATGGCCTTCTTCCTTTCCCCATTCTTACATTATTATTAAATTGAATCTTTAAAATAGAGTCATATTTATTTTGGTGTCCAATATGCGCCATTACTTTTTTTAATTCAAATCAATGTGTATTATAATTCCTAGCTAAAAACGTATTAAATGTTGGGCTGAACTGGACATGTTTTCCCTTTGTTAATCGAGTTAAGATAAAAATAGAAAATGAGATCTGAAAAGCCATCAAACATAAAACTAATTATTGAGTTATTAAAACAAAAACATTCTCTTTACCATTCTAATCCTGATGTTAAAAGAGGGTTCTTTGAAACATATATTTTAAAAAAGGTTAAAGTATTTGATTCTTACAATCATTGGGTTTACATTTACGTGAGTCTTTATCTGTATTATTTATGATTGAGTGGTTTGTTTGAATTTGGACAGTTGGGTTCTTTATAATGCACACTTCAGTCCATGGACTCCTTAGTAGAGAGAATATGTTACCCTGTTGGACTTTGTTCCCTGTCCTGCCAGCCCAAAAATTGCAGTTGTGGTAGTAGAAATAGACTGAACACATTTTTAAATCTGGTCATGTATGGAGAAGAGGTCCTTCTCTGGAGGGAACATTGTTGGGCAATATTTGAAGGATTTTTATGTGCTCCTGAAATTGAATAGTACTGTTTACATAGTGTAATTTGGTCCTGAGAAAGTAAGAAAACAAAGAGATTTGTTAGTATGTATAATTGAAGACAGTTGGCTAAATATTTCTGTCAGCTAACATTTTTTAAAAAAGAGTATGTTTGGAAGATAGGTTTTGGTGAAAGAGAAAATTAGGCTGTTGGCTGGAGAATTTGGGGGTTTGTCTCAGTGGACTTAAAGCATTATATCAATTTCAGTGCAGCATTCCATCTCCCCATCTTCATTTCTTATTCATAATTACAAAATCTACAGTTTAAGCTTTATATTTGAGAATGGTTCACATTAGAAGAGTATTTTACTTCTTTATTAATTCACTGAAATGTATGTATCTGAAAATATTTTCCTTTCAACAAACAGACTCTTTAATAGCTTTTGTCCTATTTCAATTATTATTTGGAATGGGAAATACATGTGATACAAAATTTAAATAGCACAAAGTGGTTAAAAATAGTCTCTTCTATACCACTTGGCTAGGCACTCACTTTTTTCCCTAATGTTAAGGTCCATTACTAATTTCTTTTTTCTCCCAGTGATTAGTCTGAGTATGTGTGTATGGGGGGGGGGATTCTTTTTTCCTTTTATTCTCTTTTCTTTTGCAGTACTTAGGATTGAACCCTGGGTCTTCCACATGCTGGATGAGTACCATACCACTGTGCTACACCTCCAGGCCTTTTTAAAAATTTTTTGAGTCAGGGTCTCTCTAAGCTGCTTGGGCTGCATCTGGTCTTGAATTTGCCACCCTCCTGCCTCCACATTCCTAGCCACTGGAACAGCAGGTGTGCATCGTGACACCTGCCTTTATTTCTCTTCTCCAGTGAGCTTCTTTGGAGGTTCTAGCAGGGGAGCTCAGTAGACCTTTGACTGAAGAATGGTTCTCCTCCATGGAGGATGGTTGACCTCTTCCACTAAATGCACAGCTTCTGGAGTGATGCCCATGGAGCTGTGAGGGAGGAAGGGGCCGTGTCTACTGGCCAGACCAGCCAAATCAACCCTGGCAGTCAGTGGAGTGACAGATGTTGCAAGCAGATCACCCTCTTTTCTTGCACAGATAGTGTATCCAATGTTGCACACTCTGTCCATTGTGTTCTGTGACATTATTTTACTTAATAGATAGTAATGAAATTTTGAAGATCAGTCCTACAGGTCTATCATCTGTTAAAAAGCAAGAAGATGCTATGCATTCACTCAGAACACTAATTCTACCTCATTTTTTACTTTGGGAATATATTTTCAGTGCTATCGTAGTCTGTGAGTAGCTTTTCTAACAGAAGTTAAAAAACAAAACAAAATGAAAAGATCTATGAGTAAGCAAACTTCACAGAGGCCTGCCAAGGAACTTAGTATTATTAGGAAGGTAAGACATTTAAAATATTTAATATAATTACTATCATGGTGTGTGAGATGGATAGTAAGAGCAAAAGATGAAAGTGGAGAGATGTTGGTGTGGGCTCTGTGGACGAGGAAATATTCCTACATTAAAATGGCTTTTGACAAATCTATGGTTTGGTTGGCTTGGGGTACAGTCATGAAGAGGGAAAACAGTGGTAACAACACACGTATTCATCATGGTTGTCTCCAGGAAAGTCTACACCAACAGAGGAAAGCACCTGCTCAGCAGCAGCGGATGCTGTGAAGAGGCTACTCTAGTGGTAGAACTCCTTGAGTTATCCAGAGATGCACAGAAGCCTTTTATGTCAATTTCTGCTCTGCCCAGGGGTCCAAGATACATAAAAGATGGTTAATTATCTGCAGGGTCAGTGTATGACTGAAGCCATGTGCTTGTTCTAAGAAATGCCTGTAAATTGTTTAGATGTTCTTTTACTGGTACACAGTTGAGCTCCTAGTGAATTTTGCTCTAGGCACTATACAGCCTTATGCCATAGTGATAGATTAGGGAGGATTTGTTCAGATACTGTTGTGAATGAATATGGATAAAGAGTATGTTCTTTGGGAATTCCAAGTCACGTAGCATACATATGACAATTTTAGGACCATGATAAAGTTTTAAAAAAGCTTAAATTGTGTTAATGCATGGGGCTAGAGACTGGATACTATTCTAGTAATAAAAAACTGAATTTAGAATTATACTAGAATTATATTCTAGTAATAAAAGACAGGGAGAAGGACCTGGCAACCCACTCCCAAGGCAATCCCGAAACAGTCCGCCATTAAAAACCCTATGAGGGTCGCTATGAGTCGTATACCAACTCAACGGCACCTAACAACAACAACAACAACAACAACAACAACAACAACAACAGACTTGAAAATTAGGATAGTTTGATAGAATTTAAGAGTTGCAAAGTCTCAGAGATGCTGCTAATCATGGTCTTGAGAGCTAAAGATTTAAAAAAATCCTCTTTAGCAAAACCTACCCCAGCCCCCTTTTTTTTGTATGGGGATACGTGAAGGCTGAACTGAGGGCCTTGGACATACTTTGCAAGTGCCTAAACACTGCATTACACCGCCAGCCTAATTTTTATTAGTTTATTTTGAGACAGGGTCTTGCTAAATTACACAGGCTGCCTCTGGCCTTGAACTTGTGATCCTTCTGCCTTCCGCCTCCTGAGTCACTGGGATTACAGATGTGCACTACTACACCCAGCCAACCTAGTCTTCTTTTAAGGGTCCAGTTGAGATTTGTCACTAATATTATGGTGATTCATGTATCACTTTTCCCAGGTTCTCTTGACTCCTTTTCTTCTGCAGATTTTATTAACTTGGCCTGTTTTCAGTCAGTGCCTTCAAAATGGTCTTATTTTATCTCCTGCCAAAGAGTTCAGCATCAACAGTCTGCACTGTGTCACTTATTAATCTTTTGAGGCTAAAGCAAACCTCAAATTAAACAGCACGTAAGCTCCTTTACAGCACTAAGGTATATTTCTTTGTGGCACTCTGGTGTCACTGTAACTTCTCTATATAGGTTTAATCAGTGGGCATTGTCCTTAGCCTTAACGGGAAGGCACCAACAAGAAGTGTTTTTACTGGAACTCGCAGCATAGGTTTGGAGGTGTATTGAAAGGCAAATGGCAATGTCAGGATAAAAAGCAATAATGTTAGAGATGTTTTCCTATAGCACAGCTTCATCTTGGAAGAGAACTAATATTTCTGATGAGAATAGCATTTGTAGAGATACTGTGTTAAGTGCTTTACAGAAATTATTTCCAGTCTTTTCTACATGCTGTAGCTGTGTGTGTGTGTGTGTGTGTGTGTGTGTGTGTGTGTGTGTATGCTTGTTTTCTAGCTGAGGAAACAGAATCCCAGAGAATTACATTACACAGATCTAAAAATTTTAGATCTAAGAATGCATTTTAAAGGAGAGGGCCAGGATCTTTATGCAAACTACTGGTATAGTACTTGCATCTCATTCTTCTTCTTCTTCACAACCCCAATGAGATTAGTGGTGCTAGTAATTGTAGTTAAGAGAATTGAGACACAGGGAGGATGACTAACTTGTCCAAGGTTACACTGCTATAAAGGGGCAGATAGAACAATCTGATTCCAAGGCTCATGCCTTCATTTTAGCAAAAAAATAATAAATACAATCTTCCCCCTAAAAATGAAAAAAGCAAAAGATAAAATGTAAAGACTTAATGTTAGCTGTGAAATAATTAAAGAAGAAACAAAACAGTAGTGGTTCACTTTTTAGCTTCTGGGCTAGCAAGCAATGGGAAAATGATTTGTGAAGACCAGACACAAAGAGAAGACTGCAGAGATAGCAGCTTTCCAGGCTTTAAGGAAATTCCTAATCATGCTTTTCTTTTATGAACCTTGCTTGCATAATATATCTCTAAGCAGGGTGTTTAAATGCATATTTAGAAGGAAGAAAGAGATCCCCATCCTTACACAGTCTCTCAATTAATAGGCACTAGGCTACACACTTGCCCTGAGGGGCTAAGCGGATGCTGCTTTGTCAAGGGCTCCCTGATGGTGGTCACATGGTCTGTGTCTTCTCTAGAGCTGTCAAAGTGGAAATCTGTAGTGTAGTCAAGTATCTCCAATCAATTTGAATCTTTCTAGCAAAGGAACATAGGGTCTGGAGAGGTGAGGCTTTCTGTCTGCCTCGTGTAGGTTTGTTTAAATATTTAGTGAGTAGTGCTTTATAGTAAATTAAAATGTACAATTTGTTTGGAGGACAGATAAATTTACTTGTAATCTTTAGCCAAACTTAGAGTTATGGAGGAAAAAATGTGATTTCCACCTTTTTAAATAAATTTGTCCAGTACAAAAATTGGGAATATGTTAAATGCTAAAAATACTTTAAATTTTAATATTTAATAATGTTTTATTTAAAGATGGTGAATTGGAGAGAAAACTGTAATAGAGAAATATGTATTAGCAGTAAATTATGATAAAAGTTGCTTTGGTAACCATATGATCCTATTATCAATTATATAAAGCTGTGAAGAAAAACGTAATAACACACCTTATTTTTTCCTGCTATAGAATGAATATTAAGTGCAAACGAATAACTTAATGCCTTCAATTCTATAATTAGGGAGGTCAGTAATTGAATTATGATTTAGAGAAAGCAAGCATGAACCATTAGTCAGTTAGGTAACTAAAGACAGTAACCTAGCCCCAGAAGAGGTATAATTTATATGACTTAGAAAGATTTTTAAAAATTTAGTTACTTTACTAACATATGTTTGGAAAGTGTTCTGATAAAACAGTTAGGGTCAAGGTCTGACCATATGTTTATTTACCATTCTCAGCAACAGATTTTGGGCTTCCACTAATTTTATCTTTCATTTCTTCCCCATTTTTCCTCAGCAAATTAAACATTTCTAGAACTTTGATAACTTTTTGTTAATTTTCACACTATAAAACTAGATTTGCTTTCTCTTTTGCATTTGTTTAGTTCTTTTAATGTTTGATGAATACACTGAATAAATAAGAGAATAGTAACCCAAGACCAGTCAATATAAAATTGAGTGCAGTGAGATTGTGGCTGTTGAGGAATCTCATTCTTATTTTCATAAAAAGCGGAGTATTCAACCTCAGATGGACTTCCTAAGGTCACAGAGGTAGACAAAGCCAGACTAGAAGTCTTTCTTTTGTCCTTTTCTAGTTGATTCTGCTTTCTGCTACATAATACTGCCTTCCACCATTTAAGTGCTTGTAGGATTTTTAAAATAATTGGGACTTTATAAATATTTGTTTGTTGTTGTTGTTAGGTGCCATTCAATTGGGTTTTCAGCGGCTGACTGTTTTGGGATTGCCATATCCTTCTCCCATTTTTGCGGTGCTGGTGATTGAACCTGGGTCCTCAGAGAGTTCTGGGCAGCACTCTATCAATTAAGCTAAACCCCAGCGTGTGTGTGTGTGTGTGTGTGTGTGTGTGTGTGTGTGTGTGTGTGTGTACAATCACACACAGAGTAATACCTGCCCATGAAGAAATTAAGCAGTTTAGAAGGCAGTACAGTGAGAAACTAAAGTCTTCCTCTCTACCTCTGTTTCCCTTTGTCCCACTCTCAAGAGATATTCACTACAAGTGGCCTACTGTATTCTTACATAAGATTCCAATGTTATATCTGTACATTAGTAATTTTACTTAAAAATCTATAAAACAAAGCAAAATTAAATATGTTAATCTGAATTCCTGGTCACCAGGTATGGACTTGCAAACTATTCAATGCTATTTTTAAATAAATGATTCAAGAAATTGTTTTATTACTGGAATTGACAAGACCTGTGAGTTGAGAAAGTGCCTTCATTTTATAAATAAGAGGTTAAGTGATTTGCATAAAGCTCCACAGTATTTAATTTCCAAAAATGCTTCTAGTATTCAGACTTTTGTTCTTCTCATTAATCCTTGCTGCCTCTCAGCTCATTTCCTGGGCGTAAAGGGGGATGAATGGATCATAAACAAGCCTGTTTCCTAAGTATATTAAAGAAGTCTGTTTACAAAATCTAATCCATGAGCTATTACCCAGCACATAGTAGGTACTTAAAGATTTTGGATGAAAAATTCTTGACCGTACTTCATCAAGAAAACAAGAGGGTTGGACCAGATCATTTCTAAGGACCTTTCTCACAGTAAATGTCTGTGATTTTAGTTTTATGCTGTCACTGCAGATGCTGAGAATCCAACTGTTTATTTTTAGATCCAAGAAGCAATTGGGTTCAATAGCCAGTGCTGACTACGTTTCCCAGCAGGCCCTGGTCTACTTATGTACTGTGTTGTTTGATGCACTGGTAGTGTCAGGTTTCCTTGTTAACCCTTTCTCTCTCATTGCTATTTTAATTAAAGGAAAATTGTATAAATGTAGAAAGTTGCACAATGGAGCCAGGTTGGGCATCTTCCAGTGTGACTAAAAATCTCACACATTTCCATTCAGGCCATAACTCTTGTTCTGTGTACTATAGTGATACCAGGGTGGTTTGGCTGGAAATGGACTACGGGACAGAAAGGGAATCTAAGTGGTGTTACTGATGGTGGTATAGTTTGAGGGGGTCAAAGCATGGCCCATGTAATATAATGTTTACCAGTCTAGACTGGATGTGAATCCACCTACTACCTTGACATAAAATATAATGTAGTCTGCCAGTAAGCCACGGGGACACAAATGTATGTGAAGGTTATGGGAACTCCAAGGGTTTATAAAATTCTTCCAAAAAATTCTTGCTTTGTTTCATCACTTTTCCTGTAATATGATGAAATTATTCCTTGGGGCTTAACACTGTAGTTGAAAATGGGATATAAAGGGTCCTTAAAGAGTATTTGCAGAATGACAAGCCTGCTTATTCTTCAAATAGCAAATCAAGAAACCTTCTTAGAAAATCATTTGAGCATATAATAAAAACCAATGCCAGCTTGTTGTTGTTGTTGTTGTTGTTAGATGCCGTCGAGTTGGTATCCGACTCATAGCGACCCTCTGTACAACAGGGGAAACACTATTGTCAGTGCTTCTCTGCTGTTCATAGGGTTTTCAGTGGCACATTGATTTTTGGGAGGGGGTTGCCAGGTCCTTCTCCCAAGCCTGTAGCATGTGGTGTTCCCAGGTGATCTCCCATCCAAGTACTAACCAGGTCGGACCCTGCTTAGCTTCTGAGATCTGATGGGATCGAATGCCACAGGGCTGCAGCTGCAGTCTATGCCAGCTTGAGTAACATTAAATTCAAGTAAGATGTGGAAATGGAAAACTTTACAAGCTAAATTGCCTGAAGTGTAAGGAGCCATTTCCCCAGTTTGGAATACTAAATTGCCACAATATTGGAGTGCTTTTATTAATCTGATTAATTTCAGCTCAGTGATTAGATTTACAGACTCAAAATGACAATAAGAGATATTTAAGAGGCTCATTTTAAACGTTAAGTATTATTTGTAATTAGTTTAGAAAATTAGAAGGCATAGAAAGTCTTTATCTGCCCTGTAAATTAGACTAAAGTCAAATAGCATATCAGCTTTGAGGTTTGATGGCAGAAAGAGAAAAATTCCATAGCACTATCAGTGTTCACCAATTAAATGGGGATGTAAAGGAAGGGAGAAAGGGAACAGATTACTTGACTACTTTGTGTAACTGTTTTCTTTGTCTTTTATTGGCTTCTTCTGGATTTGGATTTTGATGTTGGTGTGGGGGGCCGGTTAAGGTTAATATACTGAAGTGTACATGACTTTTGAATAGGTATTCATCTAAATAGTATTAGTTCTGTGTGAAATTGCAGTTTCCTATTAGGGCCCTTATTTAGAAAAACAAAAGTTATCTTTTTTCCAATTTGTTAGCATATCTGGAGCCAAACTAAACATGTTATCTTTGAGTGTTAACTTACTGAAGTAATATGGGCTTATCTGTAGTGGGGAAGGAAATTAATTTTAATTCCAGGGTTTATCATTAATTAATTACCTATTTTAAACATATGACTCAAATTATATCAAGTTTATTTAAATTGTTTTAACACACCATTTAATTGAAGTCAGTCATGTCTTCTGACTGAGCTTAGTTTACATAAAGTATAAGAAGTGGAGAAAAGTGTTCATTATCTAAAAACAATTTTAAATGGAGTTAATGTGTCTCAACTATTTTAAGACCATTTCTTTCTTGAAGCATCTTTTTTGTTTGTGCTCCTTGAGGCAGGGTCTCATTATGTAGTGCAGGCTAATCTGGAACTCATGATCCTCCTGCTTCAGCCTCCTGAGTGCTGTAATTATAGACACACACCACCATGCCTGGCTCTTTAAGCATCTTGCCAATAATTATTTTGGTTCATGAAATTTCCTCTGTTTTCAAAATAGAAGGCAGCTCATCATCTGCAAAATAAATGTCTCAAATTGAAAAGTAAAGTTGATATTGAATTATTGGTGATTGTTGTCTTCTCTGAACTCCTACTTTTTAGTCTTCTATAATGAACACACATTATTAATTAGTAAAAGTAAAATGTTCTTTTTAAAGAATAAAATAGTAAATTTAATTATCCTGTGAATATTTATATTAAAGTACATTTGAGTGTTTTTAAAAATTGGCACTTTTATTGAAATGTCACACTGTATATCATAAATATGTATAAATTATGTGTAATTTAAAAATGAAAAAATAAAAGAATTAATACCTCTAGTTTATAATTGAAATTGAGTGCTAAATATTGGTAGAGCCAGAATATTAACTACTAATTATTTCTGAGATTCATTTAATAATGTTAAGAGAAAACCCAGGCCCAATGTTGAGAAACTTGGTTTCAAAGAGTTTATTCATGATTTTCTAAATCCCTAATGTAGTATTATCACGTAAGTTATGCCTTTAGAGATTTTCATGCAATGTCAGTTTAATCTAGATGAACTCTGGTTTTATTGGGGAGGGCCCTGGGGATTGAACCCTGGGCCTTGCATATGCTAGGCAAGTGCTCTACCACTGAGCCACACCCCCAACCTCTTTTTTTATTTTTTATTTTGAGATATGGTCTCCCTAACTTGTACATGTTATCCTTGGCTTTGAACTTGAGATCCTCTTACTTCAGCCTTCCCAGTGCTGGCATTTATAAGTGTGTACCATCAAACCCAGCTTACTTGTGCATTTTATATGACATCTTAAACAACTTGGTGGTTGCAGACCATCTTCAAGGGCCTGTAGGGTGCTGCATGCTTGTGGACTAGGCTGCACACAGTGTGGTTTGTCAACATCCTCATCATGACTCAGGTGCCAGATAAGAGCTTTAGGTGAATTGAAAGACATCTTATTGTGGTGGTTAAGAGCATCAACTTTGAGATCAGAATGCCTGGATTTAAATCCTGGCTTTTCCATTTGGTAGATGTGTGACCGTATACAAATAAAAGTTACTTAACTTCTCTGCTTTAGTTTATCTGTAAAAGAGAGATAATTACTGTCCCAACTTCATAGGATTATTATGAAGATGAAGTGAATTAATATTTATAAAGTGCTTAGAAGAGTACCTGCCTTATTTTGTGTCTGCTAATTAACCAAACTGGAAGAAGGACGTGGCAGTCCACACTTGAAGCAATCCCCAAACAATCAGCCATTGAGAACCCTATGAGAGTCACTATGAATTAGACCCATCTCGGTGGCACCTAACAACAAACAACAACAATTAACCAAATAAACATCTCATTTAATCCACATAAAAGGCTTCAGAGGTAGGTGATAACACTCTCATTTTACAGATGTGAAAGTAAAGCTCAGAGAGAATATGTAACTTCCTTAAGGCCATACAGCTAGTAATGTGGATCTGGGATTTAAATTTTGGGCTATCACACTTCAAAATGTGTGCTGGGATTATAGTTGCCTCTCTGAAATAGCTTCTGTACTTGGACATATCCCCTGGCAGTTATTTTATTCCAGCTCTTAATGCATCATGTCAAGAGTGAGTGATACTTACGCTTTATAAAAGTTGACATAATTATAGTCAATTTATGTATGGAAAAATAATCAGACATCGTTCTAGTGGGAAAAGAGGCCATACATGGGATTGCCTTACCTGTTTCTAAGATATTAAAAAGTGAAAGTTGTCTAAAACTTGTGGTACTTACAACCAACCGTCTAACCACAAAAAACAAATAAAGTATACATCTTGGAATAGAGTGAACTGTATATGAATGTAACACCTGGTAATGACAGATAAGTGTGTATAGGGGAAACAGCATCATTGGGGAAAGAATCATAATAAATGTTCTGTGAAAGTATATGTTATAAGGATGAAACTAGAAATGGATAATTTGGAATATGTACATTGGAAATAAATATTGAGTACAGTATCCTAATTTAAAGCACATGAACAGGGGCTGGGGCTGTAGATCAGTGGTAGAGCACTTGCCTGGCATGCACAAGGTCATGAGTTTGACCCACTGTACTGCGAAAGGAAGGAAGGAAAGAAACCCCACATACACAAAAACGATTTATTTATCTTGGCTTTTCCTCCCTCCCCTGCCCTCCTTTGGTACTTGAGGATTGAACCCAGGGCCTTGCCTATACTTTGCGAGTGCTCTACTGCTGGGCTGCACTCTCAGCCCATTTTCCAAGTTTTTATTTTGAGACAGGGTCTTGCTAAGTTGTGCAGCTGACTCTGGCCTTGAACTTGTGATCCTCCTGCCTTAGCCTCCCAAGTTACTGGGGTTACAGAAGTATACCACCGTGCCTGGTTCATAGGCTGTACTTTTAAGAGGCTTTAAAAAAACCTGTTGGAACAGTAATTTATCTGCATTTTGGTTGCTTTATTTGTGTTTTTAAAAAAGTATTTGAAAACCAACAATGCTGAAAAAAAGAAAAGCAACAGACTGGTGATCAGAAATATATCAAATGTGGGTGCTGTAGGTATAGCTCAGTGGTAGAACATTGGTCTAGCATGTGCGAAGCCTTGCATTCAATCCCCATCACTGTTAGGCAAGTAAATAAATAAAAAAAATGTCAAATATAATACCCAGAATATACTAAAAATGAACCTATTAATTAGACTTCTACTCCATGCAAGTTATTGGTGGATAGAAACAGCTGCTATTTATGAAACACACCCTAGTTTCAACCGGTCTTTATAAGAAACTTTACAAGAAAAGTATTTACTTGCCTAATATGTAAGAGGAATTCAAAGGAGAGCACATGGGAGTTACAGATATATTTTTATTTATTTTTACTTATATTAAGGAAGCAAATAAGGGGAGGAGGTCATGAGAGGTAATGGGAAGTGATAATGAGTAATGTGTGTATGGAAATGTCATAGTGAGACCCATTAAGTTTTACACTAAATTACTAATAAAATAAGGGTACTGGACAAAAATAATAGAAAAACTGCAAAAAGTCATAAAATAAGCAAATAAAGTTTTGCTCTTATTAAAGAAATTTTGCTTCTATTAAAGAAGCAAAAGTAAATAAAATTACAAAATCAATGATTGGTAATACTTAAGGGTAATATACACACTTATGTATTGTTACTATGTAATAAATGTAAGTCCAGTCTCTTTGAACAGTTATACGGCATCACAGAATGAGAACTATAAAATGTTTTTTTCACCTAGTAATACCACTTTTGACAAGTGATACTGAGAAAAAGTGATTTTTTCAAAGATGTTTCCAGGTGTATTATTTATAATTAGCCAAGAACTGGAAAGCTTCCTAATTTTCAATAGCAAACCAAAAGTATTTGTTAACATCTGAATTTATATTTTTATCATTCAAATTCCTTTGATATCTAAAAACATACTTCTTAGTAATCAGGAATTCCAAATGTGCATGATGCTTATATTAGTATAAAATAATGTATTAAAAAACAAAATTTCTGGGCTGGAGATTTAGCTCAGTGGTAGAGCGTTTGCCTAGCAGGTGCGAAGCCCAGGGTTCAATCCCCAGTACCAAAAAGAAACAAAAGAAAAAAACAAACAAGAAAAATAAAATTTCTGTACAAGTCTGCTTTCTGAACACCAGTTTCTTTGCCTCTAAAGTGGAAGTATTGAACAAAATGATCCCCGACACTGAATCTGTTGAAGTCTGTGAGCCAAGGACTGTAAGAGGTGATAAAGTTTTGTAATTTTTTTTTTTTTTTGGTGGGCAAAAAGGTGCCCTTCCCATCCTCCAGCTAATGTTAAACCGATGACTAATGTGTTGAACACAGTGCCTAGTGTTTTGTTGTAGGATGTCAGTAAGCCACTGGATGAATTACTCTCTGGTTTGCTGATGGTTTATGTCTTTTGTAAAGCTGGTTAAATGAAAAACAAATGATACTCTTGCAGTGTTTCTTTTTAAATAAGCTTCTTGGTCTTATAAAACAATATAAATGAAATGATAGCATGTTGTTGTTGTTGTTAGGTGTTGTCAAGCTGGATGCGACTCATGGCGACCCTCATACGGCTTTCAAGGGCTCATTGTTTCAGGAGTGTTTTGGGATGGACTGCCAGGTTATTTTCCCCTGTGAAATGATAGCATATGTATATATAATTTGTTTTTCAAGACAGGGTTTCACTATGTAGTCCAGGCTGGCTCTGAACTCATGATCTTCCTGCTTCAGCCCCCCAAGTGCTGGGATTACAGGCATGTGTCACTATGCCCCGCTAGTAACTTATGTTTGAGTGGTTTTTCTAAGCACTGTTCATAAATGAAGTTATTTAATCACAGCAATCCTATTATGAGTTATGAGCAGGAAATATGGTAAATGTTTAAATAAAAAAACCTTATTGTGGTGAGAGATACATTGCCATTAATTCCTCCTCACGGTGTTCCCTCTGGCTTTGAGCACACTTATCATTCTTGCTGCTTTCTGAAGCAGTTTTGAAAGTCCTCTTTTTTTTCCCCCCCAAATTTGACTCTATGTTTTTCACTTTATATGTCTTTCTTTTTTCTTCTTTTTTCCCCTCCCTTTATTGGTAAATGTTGGTATGGTACAGAGTAATACAGAATTGGCTTTTTCCATTATGCAACTGTTACATCACTTTTGGTTACACTTAGGTTTATGGAACCTTTTGACTAATATGTAATAAGGCTCATGCATATTTGGGTTATGTTCCCTGATTTTCCCCATGTACTCATGAAGTTGCATCATTTACTTTGAGATTATTCTCTCACTCTTTATCCCTCTACATTGATTCTCCTTCCCAACCCACCTTCCACAGTCTTCACTTCCCTTTGTTAGTTCCCTCCCACCTCCTTTCTACTCTATATTGTCCCTTCTTCACTAAGTTTAACTGTGCATTTGGAAGTCCTCTTTCATGTCTTCAGTTTCATCCTACATCGTGACAATGCTATGTGTCACACATCACTGTTGGTATGGTAATTGCTGTCAAATAAAAACATTATGGTATGTCCTCACCTACCTTACTAACTAGATCTGGCACATTGAAGTTTTCTGGCTCTTTCTCAAGTCAAGATCATGCTGAAAGGTACATTTTGAATCTGTTCAGGACATCCAGATAACCACATAGTGCAGCTAAAACACTCAACAAAAGAGGACTTCCAGAACTGCTTCAGAAGGTAGCAAGGACAAGTGTATTTGGATAAATGCGTTTAAGTATTTTGAGGGGGATTAATAACAATGTGTCATTTCCTGTAATAAATTTTTTCCTAAAATTTAAACATTCACCATATTTTTTTTTATCATACTTTGCAGGTTCTAATTACCTCAGTTTTATGAATGCAGAATTTAGGGTTCAGAGAGGTTAAGTAACTTAACCAAAGTTTGTTGTTGTTGTTGTTAAGTGTGATTGAGTCCAGTCCAATTCATAGCGACCCTCATAGGGTTTCCAATGACCAATTATTTTTCAGAATTGCTTTGGGTAGGTAGTAAGTGGTTAGTCTTTGATCCAGGCAGTGTTCCTCCAGAGCCTGCCCTCTTATCTGCCACTCATCTCAAAGTCTCTTATACCTCAATGACCTGGACTGGGTGGGTCCAATAGGCACCTCTTAAGACTGGGTAGACCAGGTAGGGTTTTGTCACTAGACCAAGCAGTTCACGTGCTGGGTGGGGTTGGTCAGGACTTGAAGGGTAAAGGGAGTTGTCTAGGTAGCCTCTGCTATGGAACAGGACAAAACTAGGGAGGATTTTGCCAACAAGTCTTGGTTCCAGGTATCACCTTTAATAGGGCTGCTCAAGGCTCAAGATTCCTTTGGCATTTTCTTCCATTTTGACTTCTAAATTTCTGGCTTTATAGCACCTGGTTTATGGGTTGTTGTGGGGGATGATGTTCAAATCAAGTAACATAGAGCTTTTGCATTCCTGGGCTCTGAGGTTTTCTCAGATACTTTGGGGAGGCAGCATCTTTATCATCCCCATGGACTAGATCATAATAGTGCCGTAGTCTTTCGGGGACCTTTGTTCTTATATCCATTCTTCCTCAGTTTATCACCAGAATTCTTTAGTTATGAAGCTCAAATGAGGGCTCCGCTTTTTTTCCTCATTAGATTTGTATATCTTAGCAATATATGCTCTTTTAATGTAGACCACCATGAGTCCATAAAGGGTGATGCTGGTTGTAGTGTGTGGTTATACATCATAGGAATAGGCGGGCCTTATTTCAGGTTATGGGCTGGAGTTTAGCTCAGTTGATAAGAGTATTGCTCTGCATTCTCTGAGGCCCTAGGTTTGATCCCTAGCACTGCAAAAATGGGAGAAAGTCCTGGCAATCCACTCCCAAAGCAATTCCGAAACCATCAGCTATTGAAGACCTTGTGACTAGCAGAGAAGCACTGACATAGTGCCAGGCATGGCGCAGTGTCAGGGAGTGTTTCATTCTGTTGTATATAGGTTGACTATGAGTCAGACCTAACTCAGCGGGCACCTAACAACAACAACAACAACAACAACAACAACATTTCAGGTTATAATCTCAGCATTTCTGGGGAGAGTACAAACCAACTTCTTAAAATGTAAATTAAGAGTTCAAATCTGAAACATTGACATGCTGTAAAACTCACATGGAAAGTCAATTCACTGTGGGAGACAGAGGGCAGATTTCTTATTCTGAGAATAACTATTGTGAATCGTAGGGTAATAATTAGAGGCAGCAGGAGTCAGAAAGCAAATTGATAAACCAAGGATTCTACTGTCCTATTTACCACCACATTGTCAGTATTTTACCATCCATACTTGGGTTGATATCAAAGTGGAATTCTGTAGCATTTTGGAAATCCTAAAAAATATATCATGAGTGTGTATTTGAGAAATGTTAGTGTCTGGTAAAAGATAATCAGTTAAATATAGTGTTAGGATCAGATTATGAATATGGTCTTATTTAAACTGGTATTTGTTTTAATAGCTCTTGGTAAGAAAACTTTAAAAATGAGCTTTGCTATTTTAGAGGTTCTTCTGGCCTTGTGTTGACAATGTGCTTTATTGTCCCATTAGTATTAACTTCTGTCAGTCACACCTGAGGCTGATTACAGAAGGTACAGAGAATTTTCCAGTGCTAGCTAGATTAACAAAGCTCCCCTCTTTTTTTCTTTTTTTTGTGTGTGGTTCTGGGGGTTGAACCCAGGGCCTCACACTTGCATGTTCTGCAAGTGCTGGACCACTGAGCTGCACCCTCAGCCCATTTTTTTTACTTTTTGAGACAGGGTCTCACTAAATTACACAGACTGCCTCTGGTCTTGAACTTGCGATCCTCCTGCCTCTGCTTCTCAAACCGCTGGGATCACAGGTGTGCACCACCACGCCCAGCAGCTCTCCTCTTATTGAATTTCATGTTCAATGGAGACCAGTATGTTAAGTGTTGGTCCATTTCCTGTATTTATCTTTGCTCATCTCTAGGCAAAAATATACTTTGGTTTGAGGGCTCATACCATGACTGTTGTGACATCTAAAAGTGGCTTTAGTGAATTAGACTGGTTTTAAGTCAAATACTTTCTATGTCATCTTTCTAACACCTAAGGTAATCTAAAGTAACTTGACAGATAAAATAAATGATGCATTTGTAGCCATGTATTGAGTCTTGCTCTGTTCTGAGCCTTTGCTCCAACCTTTATAATCACTTATGAGCTTCAGCCTTCCACTTTACTCCTGAGTTCAGAACTGTTATATTCATTTCATAGATAAGAACCCTGGAATGCCTGGTGTTTTTAATAATGAGTGGCATAGAGAGCCATGTTACAAATCCAGGTTGGTTTGAGTCTAAAATCTGTGGCCTTTCCTTCTACAGCTACCTTACTCTAATGAATAACTTGGGTGGGTGCTTTATGAGAAACATTTATTTTCTCCTTTTTTCTTTCTCAAGTTCATCACAGATCATGTTCATGTGATGTGTACTAAATGTAACAGAGGAAATAAGGCAGCTACTTATTCACTGAGTAGCATTATTGATTTAGCTCAGTTGGTAGAGCGCTGTGCTGCAGTCTCTGAGGTCCCGCCCGAGTTCAATTCCCAGCACCGCAAAAATGGGAGAAGGACCTGGCAACCCATTCCCAAGGCAATCCCGAAACAGCCATTGAAAACCCTATGAGGGTCGCTATGAGTCGGACACCGACTCGAGGGCACCTAACAACAACAATAAGTATCTTCTGCCATTTTCCTTTCGTCTTATATTCTGATTGAGAATCACCAGACAGTTGGGCAAAAGACAGTCTGTTAAAGTGCATGGAAAAAAATGTTAGAACTTTGTGTCTTTTTTTTTCTGTTCTTTAAGAATTCCAACTTTGTGTATTTTCTTTTTAACACATACAAAATACTAGTATTAGTCAGGAGCCATATTTTATGGATTCCTTTTGTTTGTTGGTTTGGTTGGTTTGAGACAGGGCTACTTGTGTAGCCCAAGCTGACCCCAAAGTCATGATCTTCCTACCACAGCCTCCTAAGTGCTGGGATTGCAGGCACGCACCACTATACCTGGCTCTATATTTCATTGTTTTTTAAAAGATCCCCTCCCAACACACACATTTAGTATCCAGATTGTGGTTGCTTTTTTTTTTATATATACACATATAATTGTTCACATTTTATTCTTAGTGGTTAATTGACATTGTGTCTGTAATTATGCATTTCTGAGGTTTAATAAAATACTGAGGTATATGTAGAAAATTAGAAAAAGAAATATACAAATACTGAAGTTTTATGCGTGTTTTTTTAACTTACAAGAATATATAATCAAAATGTTTTTTGCAAATTTTATCCCCTCTACTTAGAACTCTTTGCTCTCCCATCATCTAAGTTACCAGGTATACTCTTGCTGTCTTTTTCCCAAAACATAAATAACACTGTGGACTGTATTATAATTGTTGACACAGGTAAACTCTCATCTGATAATGTCCAAAGATGTCACGTTGTTGTTGTTAGGTGCCGTTGAGTCAGTATCCGACTCATAGCAACCCTCATAGGGTTTTCAATGGCTGAATGTTTCAGAATTGTCTTGGGAATGGATTGCCAGGTCCTTCTCCCATTTTTGCGGTGCTGAGAATTGAACTCGGGACCTCAAAGACTGCAGTGCAGTGCTCTACCAACGGAGCTAAATCCCAGCCCCAAAGATGTCATAGAAAGCTCTGTTGACTTGTGCTCATTTTGATAGTGTGTAGATTTCATTTGGCCTTAAACTCATTGGTTGAACTCTGGTCAGCTTTGGGAATGACATCATAACATTTTTACCCTGTTTGTCCACTAAATTCTCTGGAATTAATATTATTAAGCCAGTAATCATTCAAACATTCATTGATGCTAATTCTTACACTACAGTGTTTTCTGATCTTACAAGTTTTACTTATGTGTTGTTGATTGATTATATTTCATTATATTGCCAATATTGTAGTATTCACTTCGCCCTACATAATTATTTCTGCTAAACAAACATGTCATCATTTTCTCATCACCTTTCTTAAATGATCTCTAATTTTATCTTTGTTGGTTATACATTTCTCATTTATAGTGCTGTTACATTTGTTAAATATGACAGGCTCAGTCATCTTATTAAATTTCATAAAACTAAGAACAAACTGGCCAGCTATGCAAGATGAAATAGGAAGGTACAGCAGTGGCTGCTTGTGACCACGCATGCCCTCTGTTGGTAGCTGGTAGAGTTAACGTTCTTTTGCTTGAGATTTTTCTTTTTCATTATAAAAATTTTAAAGTTGAAAATTCCTAAGTAAGGCATTTCAGTATTTTATTATAGATAAAAATACAGGATTTAGTGAGGAAATTCTGTATTTAATTAAAAATAATATTTTTTATAACCATAGTATTATAAGACTCTCATAGTTTCTTTAAAAAATTAACAATATAGAACTCTATAGAATAAAATTCTCCACAGCATTTTAGAGGGGTACAATGATGAACATAAGGTAAGTTAGTCTTTAATAGAAAGCATGGCACATAAAACAGCATTCATCAAGTAGGGTTAAAGATTTGAGTCCAATTTTATTCTCTGAATCCCATGAATATATATAACTCATTCTTGCTATTTGCCTGTATAAGATGTGAAATAAAAAATTTTTATTTACATAGAGAATAATAGTGAGCTGTTGGTTTTTTTTTTTTTTTTTTACATCATAGACCATGTTAAAGAAATATCCTTTTTATCTTAGCATTTTCACTGAAAATACTAATGTGTCTCACAATAGAAACTACCTTTGCTAATTCGGTGTTTCCATTGGGCATACACATTTTCACTGAAGCTGCCTCTCAACCTAACTTATTTAGAAGAGAATGGAAATGTGTATATTTCAAAGTAAATCTGACTTGAGGCAGCTTTTACAAATGCATTTACACTCATCTATCAGCTTCTCCCTACTTGTGCATTACAAGTAGAATCTGTAGAATTATGTGCTTGTGTAGCTGCTGCTGCTACATGGGATAGTGCTCTGCTTAAGGAGCAAAACTACAAATGATGCACTGTTTTCTTTCCTGCATTTGTCCAGTGCTGCAGTAGAACAGCTGTCATTGTTTTGCACAGTTCTGTTTTTCCTCCAAAACTGCCTGTGGCAATTTGTACTCATACTTTATTACCCAAGGGTTTTGCAAGCAATAAAATAATGTATCTGAATGCTTAATGGCCTAATGTGATTCCCTTTTGAGAAAAGCAGCAAAGTAGAAGACTCCTTTCACTTTTCCTCTTCACTGACCATGCAATATTAGGCCTGTTGGGACATGTTTCTTGATGTGCTGCTAGAATGCAGAAGGAGAGTCTACTGTATTGTAATCACGTTTTCTTTGGATTCTTAACTGTTCATAAGCAAAGCTCAGATCTGATCAGTAAATATTCTGCCTGTAATCTTGCCTGGTAGGGAAATTTATTAATGTGATATCTAATATTTAACATGATTTTTAAACCATATCTTGAAGTCATATTGTAAAAAATCAATGTGATGGTGAAAGTGAAACAGTAAATGCTTTTGTTCTTTCTTGCCATCTATTTATTATATTTAACTACATGTAAGTATGCATTTTAAGAACCTACTATGTAGTCACATATTTTAAGAATCTTCCATATATATGTATGTGACACACGTACACACATTTTTTTTTTTTTAAAGAGCCTACTATACTCCACCTATTGTGCTAGATACTATGGATGTAACAGTAGACAGCACTGATGTGGCTCTTCCTCTCACAGTAGACTTTGTAGCATGGGGATCAGCCACATAGTGGTATAAAGCAGTGTTCAGGCAGGGATCTGAGAGTTCTGGGAATCCAAGCAGTGTGTAGATCTGTGAGGCTGAGTGAAAATAGCTCTCACTTCAACATGGGCCACTGTGGGATTTTTTTTTTTTTTAAACTCCTTCCCTTTAAAAAAATATTTTGGGGATACTATGTAAAATTTTCCACAAAGGGAAGACAGTATTGCTGGAAAGCATTTGAAAACCAACGGAAAAGAATTGATTCAGGTATTTACTGTTTGGATATGACTTTGTAATACTTCCTAATTTATATTTTGGAGTGGGTTTTCCTTTCTAACGTGTTTTCTAATATGCTTATTTAAATTTTAGAATTTAAAAGCCATTCCCAAACACTCATGAAGTAATTTGGGATGTGCACTGATGAATAGATTATTTCATTCTGATTTATAGTGGGGACTATAATTAATTTTGGTAACTATTATGTTGTGAGCATAATTGCTTGTTTTATCTTGTTTAATGTTTATATTTCTGTGAAGTAGGCATTATTATCCCTATCTTACAGTACTGAAAACTGAAACACAGAGAGGTTAATTGACTTAAAGCAGCTAATGATGGGTAAGAAGTGAACTCAGGTCTCCCTAATTGTATGGCTTTCTGATACTGCCTTTGTTCTTGTTGTTAGGTGCCATTGAGTCAGTGTTCGACTCATAGCGACCCTACATACAACAGGTGAAACACTATTGTTAGTGCTTCTCTGCTATTCATAGGGTTTTCAGTGGCTGATTGTTTTGGGAGTGGGTTGCCAGGTCCTTCTCCCAAGCCTACAGCACCTGGTGTTCCCAGGTGGTCTCCCATCTAAGTACTAACCAGGCCGACCTTGCTTAGATTCCGGGATCTGACAGGATCCAATGCCATAGTGGTGCAGCCCGCCTTTCTTAGTGCAGGTGCATCTTTCTTAGTGCAGAGCAATTAAGAATTTATTGTATACCCTAATATTAAAATAGACATGTTATTTATAGTGTTTGAAAAATACAAAGGCACATCTAGATTAAAGTGTTTATGTGGAAAATTCTATAAAATGGAATTTAAAAGTTAGAACAGTCAATAAAAGTTTAACTTTGAAAATAAATATCTCATGACTTAAAGTTAAATCTTTGTCCTTACAAGTTGTTTTAAATTTCTTAGAATTTCCTAAATTATAGATGAAAAAGGTAATCTGTAGTTTCACCAAATTTGTTCCCTAAAACTTCATATAGAAGCCTTAGGTTAGTGTTCAGCATGCTTACAAATGTGAGCTGAGGCGCAGGGATAGGAGGAGAAGGCAGAAGGTACAGAGTAACAGGAGACACGAATGTCCATTTGCTACAGTCTTGAAGCTCTAGCTCCTTATTTTAAAGGTGTTGCCATGGTTTCAAGTCTTAGCTGCCTTCTCCTTTCCTTCCATTTATCTTCAGTGAAAGCTCCCTGAAGCAAATGGTGTATGTGTGTGTGTGCGCACACACGTGTGTATATAAACTTAAGATACGGTTGAATCTAGAATTCCATTCTCCAGTGCAATCTAATTATTTCCAGTTAAATTGTTAAACTAATGGTGTACGTACTATTGTTCTTAACATCTCAGGCCTTAAAGTGTTTCTCTAATTTTTAATACTGAGTTAATGTATTTAACACAAGGTAGAACCACTTCTGACTACTTTATCGTGATCTGAAAAAAGGAGGGTTCGTGATCATTGTCTTTGTACCCATTTTATTAAGTTTTCAAAGTTAGCTTTGGTTTTAAAAATGGTTCAGGCCTGTTAGAAGTTTGCCTAGTTTTATTAGAGGTTTGCCGAGTTGGATCAGAGTTGGCAATCACCTTAGCTGTTTTCGGTGATACAGAGAATGCTCCAGGGTCAGAGAAGAGCAAGTGGCCTGGGTGGCTGTGCAGCCTCCAGGAGCAGTGCTGCCTTTAGTGTTGTTACTGTCCCAGAGCATCCAGTTCATCTGTGGAACTGCACTTCACAGTGGCCACACTGGAAGGCTTTTTGTCTACAACTGAGAAGAGACAAAGACTTTCCAAGCATTTGGTTTAAGAGGATAATTTATGAAAACAATTTGTAGTTGTTTCTTCTATAGTCAAATTTTTATTGGTTTAAAATATAATTTAAAGCCTTTTTCTAGTGTCTTTTTTGTTGTTCTCTCAATCACTTTTTCCTTTCCATTATTCTTCCAATATTAATCAGATAAATTTAATATATTATGCTATAAAAACACTTTTACAGTATGAGAATCATTCTGCAGAGTGATGTTTGGGAGGACATTTCCAGTGAAATCAGGCTTGTTTAATCCAACTTAGAAGTTGTTACCATTCATTCTGTTTTTTTGTGGGTTTTTTTTTTTTTAATCTTTATCTATAAATGGAAGTTTGCATCCATAGCACCCTGGCATCTGATCCCGCTTGATCTTGGAAGCTAAGCAGGATCAGCCTGGGAATATCAGGCATTGCAGGCTAGGGAGAAGGACCTGGCAGCCCACTCCTGAAAAACAATCCACCATACAAAAACCCTGTGAATAGCAAAGAAGCACTGACAGTGGTGGTGGGCATGGCATAGTGTCAACAAGTGTTTTGTTCTGTTGTACTTAGGGTCACTATGAGTCGGACCCGACTGGACAGCACCTAACAACAACAACAACAACAGAAATGGAAACTCTTATGGTTTTTATAAATATAATATCTTACTACTTTATTAGTAAAGTATACATATACTTGTACCACATTATAACTAATTATTTTACATTTTTGTTCATGAGTTCATCTACTAAAAGGCATGAAATACTACTTTTGTTTTAGAATCTTGAGCAAGGGCAAAGGAATATGATAATGTGATATCTGAGAATACATAAATGCTGAATATGGAAGTTTACAAAGACCATCTGCTCTATTATGCTGTCACTGTTTTACAGTTGGCTAGATTATTTTTACTTTGCCTTTCCCTATGTAATAGTATTCTCTTTCCAGGAATATTGATTAAGATTAGCAATTTATCTCTGAAAGAAAGGTTTCTCATTGCATCTTTTGATGATCTTCAGAAAAATATTTTGGAAAGTCATATTAAATGGTTAAGGGGGTAGTGAATTAATGTGTGGTCTATTTCCTTTCCATTATAGGTAAAGATTACAGTGTGAAAGGTCTTGTTGCCAGTTTATGCTATAGCATAAACTTTTATTCTTTTAACATCCTCAATGTTTATTTTAATTTTTATACATACACAGACTTACCTATACAGACTCATCAGTACAATAATTATATAGTCCTAGGTACAGAATATATGTAGGTGAAATAATGTTTTTTAGTTTTCCATGTTTAATATTACTTACATTGAAATCAACAAGTTAAGTCACATTTTCTTTTTGTTCTTGTTTACTAAATCAGATCACTTGAAGAAGAATGTATATGTCAAATGGAATGGAATTTTTTGTTTTGTTCTTTTTTTTTTTTTTGCAGTCCTAGTGATTGAACCAGGGCCTTGCACATGCTCTACCACTGAACTCCATCCCTATTTGTATTTTTTATTTTGAAACAGGGCCTCATTAAGTTGCACAGGCTGCCTCTGGCCCTAAACTTGTGATCCTCTTGCCTTAGCCTCCCTAGACAGTGAGATTACAGGCACATGCCATGGCACCTACCTTGGATTTCATTTATTTATTTATTTTCAGGGCTGGGGATGGAGCCCAGCGCCTTGTGCATGCTAGGCAAGCATTGTACCATTGAGCTGCATCTCCAGCCTGGATTGTAAAACTTTAAATGAAATAATACACTTTTATGAAATCCTATTTATAAATGTACTAAAGAGTTCAGTGATCTAAAATAAAACTAAAAAGTTTAGTAACAACTAGAACTAAAAACCATCTTAAGCTTCTTTCCTAATTTTAGGTATTTTGAATATGAACTTTTTGAAAATCCGGCCACATTTTTGACCTCTGAGAGTCATCTTTAGTAGTTGAAGGAAATGACCCTATTCTGAATGAACATGAAGTGGCTTTAGGGCCATCTATTTAAATGTGTGGGAGAAGGGCCTGGCAATCCACTCCCAAGGCAATCCCGAAACAGCCATTGAAAATCCTATGAGGGTCAGTATGAGTTCCGACTCGAGGGCACCTAACAACAACAACATTTGAATGTGTAAATGGTTTCAGAGATCTTAATGAAGACTGTTAGACTGAATGTGGGATCAATTAAGATTATTCAGTAGAACAAAAATCACAGTATCTCATAAACAAAACCTTACACTTTCATTTATCAGATCATTGCCAAGAAAGTTCTCCCTAGAAGCTAAGTGCTGATGGCATGGCATTCTGGCATCAGTCATTCATATGATACTTAATTGAGGAATTCATGTGGATACTAAACCAACTGTAATGCAGCTGTTTAGCTCTGCCACCTGAGTGATATGATAAAAAGAGCCTTGGACTTTGGATTCTGGAGATCTGGCATCCCTAAGTGGGTGTACTGCCACTGTCATTCTTTTTGTGCCTTCCCCATGCCTCTGCTGTTGCAGGAGGATTGTTGGTTGTCCTCTTTTTGGGCTCTTCCCTGCCTCATAAGGCTTTATTTTATGACTTGTGTGTTTGAGCAACTTGGAATAACCTTCTACGAGTATTCCTTTCAGGTGTTAAGCAATTTCCTTTTCTGTTAAATGATTCTGTTAGCTTTTCTCAGGGGTTCTGTTGCTGGTCACTTTTGCTTCTGGGTTAACATTGTTTTACACAGCTACATGTTTTAAATCTGGAGAGGGAAAAAGACAATTTTTATCCCTTCACTAGAACTATTTTTTTAATTTTTATTTTTTATTAATATTGGTGGAGTACACAGTAATAAGTCTTTTGCTATATCCATCGTGCAACTGTTAAATCACTGCTGCTTACATATTCATCAGCTTACATATTTTACAGAGCTGTATAAACTAAAGAAATGAAGAAAAAAGTAGGATTTTTAATTAATAATATAATAAAAATCATATGCAATCATGGTTGTTTTGTTTTATTTTGTTTTGTACTTGGGGGTGGAACCTCAGGTCTCACACATATTTTGCAAGTGCTCTACCACTGGGCTGCACCTCCAGCCCATTTAAAATTTTTTAATCTTGAGACAAAATCTCGCTAAATTACACAGGCTACCGTTGGCTTTGAACCTGCCATCCTCCTGCCTTGCTGGGATTACAGGGGTGTGCCACCACATCTGAAAATATTGGTTTTAGCAGAAGGGAATGTTTCCCATGCAAAAAACAACTTCTTTTATGAACACGATTTGACTTTTTAGGTAGTATTTATAAACTTACATGTTAATGTGTTTATTTTTCTTAGTAGCACATATTTTAAATATTCTATTTGCAATGGGCTTTCTGAAATCACTCATCCTATTGACATTATTTTAAAATCTTTTGATTGAAATATAATATATATTTTTAAATGTAACCTGCACTTTTTCAGCAGTTTTAGGGGACAGAGGAATCTGATGCAGATTAGAATTGGGTGCAGATTAGATTCACAGTCAAGAGCTGGTTTGGGGGAAAATTATAGAACCACTGTATGTATTGTAAAAATAATCCTTAGCAATAATTTAGGATTAGATTTGAGAGTTTTTGGCACATATAAAGTGTTTTCATATCTTAACTGTTTAGTTCCATCCACTTTAATAAAGTGAACACATCCTCATATCTAACACTCAGATCAAGAAATAGAACATTGCCAACTTGCTTGAAGCCCCTTCATGCTTTGTCCTAGTTACAACCTTTCCTCAAAGGAAATACTGTTCAGTAACACTATAGATTAGTCAGTTTTGCTTGTTTATAAACTTTATTGAGGTGGAGTCATGCAGTTTATTAGGTTCTGTGTTTGCCTTCTTTGTCTCAGCATTCTAATGGTGGGAGTTCATCTATGTTATGTGTAGTTGCAATTTGTTCATTCATATGGTTGTATAATCCATTACATGATTATACCACAATTAATTTATGTGTTCTTTTGGTTGACATTTGTTTGTTGGCACTTTGTAGCTATTATGAATAACCCTGCTAAGAGCATTCTTGTGTATATTTTCTATTGGTTATATGCATAGGAGTAGACTGTTGAGTCTTAAGAGTAGTAGACATACGTTCAGCTTTAATAGCACCAAGTGGCGAGAGTTTAGCTCAGTTGGTAGAGTGCTGCTCTGTGCTCCCTAAGGCCCTAGTCTCTATCCCTAGCACTGCAAAAACTGGAGAAGGACGTGGCATCCCATTTCCAAAAACAATCCCGAAACAATCGGCCACTGAAAATCCTATGAGGGTTGCTATGAATCGAATTTGACTCCACAGCACCTAGCAGCAACAAGAGGCTTTTCTAAGTGGCTGTGCCAATTTAGACAATCCAGCATTGTATAACATTTTTGTTGTTTCTCATCCTCATTAGCTCTTGTAATTATCTTTTATTTGAACTGTTCTGGTGCACAGGAGGTATTTACTGATGATTGCATCACTTTGAAAGGGTTTCAACTCACCAGGTGCAGTGGGTACACATCTGTAATCCAAGAAACTTGGGAGGTGGAGCCAAAAGGATGGAGACTTCAAGGCCAGAGGCAGCCTGCATAACTTAGTGAGACCGTGACTCAAAACAGAAAATAAAAAATGAGCTGAGAGTGCAGCCCAGTAGTAGAGCACTTGCAAAGTATGTGCGAGGCCCTGGGTTCAACCTCCAAGTACGACAACAAAAATAGAAATGAAAAAAAAAAAAATAGACTTCAATTTGACTGTTGGAATAATTATAGATTTAAGTACCTAGTTATTAATGTTTGTATGAAAGATATTCTTCTCTGATTATGCCTGAAAGTGAAACCATCATAGAGCCATGTATGAGAGAAAAGTATTTAACTGAAAACATACCTAGAAGGATCACATTTTTGGAGTTCTATATAGCGTATAGTCAAATGAAGTGCTATGGTTTGCATAAGTAGCCTGCAAAGGCCTGTGTATTAAAGACTTGGTTGCTAGCCTTGGTTGTGGTGGGTGCTGTTGGGATGTGGTGGAACCTTTAAGAGGGGGGCCTAGTGGGAGGAAGTTAAGTTACTGAGGGCCATTTCCTTGAAGGGGCTATTAGGACCTGTTTCCCTTTTTTTCTTCCCAATTGCCATGAGGTGAACAGACTTTCTTTGCTGTTCCCATCCTGGTGTGCTTTGACATCTTATGCCCAAAGCAACTGGGCCAAGGAACTGTGGGTTGGAACCTCTGAAACTGTGAGGCAAAAATAAACCTTTCCTCCTCTTAGGTTGATTAATCTTGGGTATATGCTAATAGAAAGCTGACGAATATTTAGGGTAAGCAGCTAGGATAGCAGGGGACAGTGGGATACTAGTTGTTATTTGGTTATCTTTTTAGATTAGTTTTTATTATGAATGTGGCTTTGTTTTTCTTGATGTATTTCACACAATGAGCCATGGGAAACACAAGTGATGTCTGATATATACTATTTTCTGGAGTAGGGTCTGGGTACCAGCATCAGAAAATGTAGCAAGAAACAAGGAAAAGGTACCTAGACCCAAGCCTCTCTGTATATGTGTGTGTTTGATGGTTGCTGAATTTCTTGTAGTAGTCACCCCTCCTCACCCCAGTGAGATCTTAGGCAGAATCCTGTTTGTGATGAAGTGGAATAGAAGGGTGAGGATGAGGAACCTTCTTCCTGTGGTGGACTAAGGTACACTGTCAGGCAACCTATGGGCTTTGTGGCACACAGTTTGTAAATAGCCATTTTAATGTGAGGAAAGAAGTGGATGTGAGGCACTGGACTTGTAGGACAAAGATAAGGTTTGATTCTCAGTTCGACTTTTGCCTCTGTAATCTGGGGAAGTCATTCAACTCCTTGAGTTTATGCTGTCATCTAAACTGGGAATACCAGCAGACCTCTCTAATGAGCTTTGTAAAGGGAAGAAGCTAGCATGAGCTGATATGAGGTGAAAGCCCCTAGCCAATGGTAATGGAACTAAAACTAGGTTTTACTGTGCCAGTTTAGTTAAAGTTGTCAAGTTCTGTGCTTTGAGAGTGTAAGTTCTTTTGTTAGACAGACCTGGATTTGAAATATGACTCAGCCCCTTATGTGACTGTGAGCGAGATACTTAAACTCTGTCTTTATTTCTTCTTGCGTCAAAGTAGGTACAGTAATATAATGCCTACCTCAGAGTTATTATGAAAATTTAAAAGGATATGATATATTTAAAACACTTAGAATAGTGCCTGGCAAAGTTAACACTCAATAAATGTTAGCTGTGTTCATGTTTCTTTTTCTGGAATGTTTTCCTTCCTGAGCTTTCAGTCTCACATCGTTAGGATTCTAAAAATCCTTCAGGCCCAACTTTAGATACAACTCCTCCAAAAAGACTTCTGATTTGCGCAGTGAGAATAATCTCTTCCTAAATTTTATAGAAACATAAACTTTTCCTCTGGTATTTATCTCTATCTCTATATTATGCTTATGCTGGTCATATTTTATATGTTTTCCTAGAGTGTAAGTCCCTTAGAGATAAGGATTAAGTTTTACTCATGTTTTTAGCTCCCTAATCATGAGAATATTTCCAAGAATCTAAAATCACCCAATAAAAAGGGACTTTTGCTTTTTACTAACAAACTTTCTATAATTAGTACCATAGTTGTCTTGATTTTTTTATATAGTGCTTGAGACACAGAAAAAATATTTTCTGTAAATTAGAAACATTTGCATAGTAAATGGAATATTAGATTATATATTTTATTTCTTAGAAAATA
Organism: Pedetes capensis; assembly: GCA_007922755.1. Taxonomy (NCBI): domain Eukaryota; kingdom Metazoa; phylum Chordata; class Mammalia; order Rodentia; family Pedetidae; genus Pedetes; species Pedetes capensis. The sequence continues at coordinate 97,060 of VMDO01003593.1, forward strand.
TCTTAGGCTTATTCAGGGCTTTTGCAAGTTATTAATGATGAGGCTTGCCTGACATTACTTATTACATTGCCCATTGTTTTATTGAAATATATTTGACTTCCTCATTTACTCCAAATACATTGAGCACTCACTTCTTCATGTATTCTTGTAAATTCTTCCTGGTAAATTTTTTGTACCTGGTTGCCTTCTCCAAGTCACCCAACACCTTTTTCCACTGTTGTTTCTTCTTTCTCAGGTTGTCTCGGAGACTCAGAAGACAAGCAGGTTGTGATATTAGCTTAAGCAAAACAAGATTGAAATGGTTAATTTGTCAAAACTGTGTAATGCAAAACCAGAGTCGAACACGTGATTAGTGATGTTTATTCTTCACTGGCTGACGTTTAAGAGTGAATGATGCTTTCCAGCCTTTTTCCTCACAAAGATCACAGTGTACTTAACACCCTTTTAAAATGACACTGAAACATTTTTATCAGTGTATTTTGAAGGATTAATTTCTATAGCATAGTTCAGTAATATATCAGAGCAATATTTCCCCATTAGTTTATGCCATTAGGGTCTTTTAGCATCCTGAGTCAAAACATACTCCTAAAGGCAAAACTGAATTTTTGGCCTTGTAAAATACCCAATGATAATAATATTTGACCTACCAACATTTTGTGTTATCTCTTCATTTACTGAATGAATTTTATCATTCTTTTCATGTGAACTTTTTGTTTCTCTGTAGTGTGTATCAGATCATCTCTTAGAGCTAACAAAGGACTGGTCAGTCTTAGCTTTGAGTTGAATCCTTGCCTTCTAATGCCTCCTTCTCACAGTGTGAGCCCTTTACCCATTTGGACCTGTCTCTCTGCTTTTCAGCCTTGTGAAGTGTCTTATGGAAGGGTAGTTAAATACATAAAAAACAGAACTGCTTGGGTGTCATTGCTACTGTTAAGAAAGGGGACAAGCTAGAATTCTTGGCTCTTTGGCATGTGATTTCTTAAACATGTCCATCTGTAAATGCTAGGAATTTGGCTGCTGAGCCTCTTCATTGTGTTCACATCAGTCAGCTTGCCGCCTCAGGTGACTGTCTCTGTTCAGATACTTGGGGGCCGTATTTCATTGCTCTTTGCAGATGACCCTGTACACAACTTTTACATTATTATCCAAGTTAACTAGAATTGAATTTTCAATTTGATCTGAAAAGAGATTTCACTGCCTATTTACTCCTTTAATTGTTGTTGTTAGATGCCATCAAGTCGGTGTCCGCTCATAGCGAAACAGTATTGTTAGTGTTTCTCTGCTATTCATAGAGTTTTCAATGGCTGATTGTTTTGGGAGTGGGTTGCCAGGTCCTTCTACCAAGCCTACAGCACCTGGTGTTCCTAGGTGGTCTCCCATCCAAGTATTAACCAGGGCCGACCCTGCTTAGCTTCCAAGATCTGATGAGATCTGAGGCCACAGTGGTACTACTGCAGGGACTTCCTTAATGGAAAAACTAAAACTGTACTTCTAGGTTTTGTTTTTGATGGTACTGGGGGTTGAACCCAGGGTCTCAAACATGCTAGGCAAGCGCTTTACCACTGAGCCATACCCTCCACCCAGTTTTTGCTTTTCCTCTTGAGACAGGGTCTCTCTAAGTTACACAGGCTACTTCTGGTCTCTAACTTGAGATCTTCCTATCTCTGCCTCCTGAATCGGTGGGATTATAGGAATGTGCTGCCATACTTGTTGTACTTCTAGTTTTAAAGTTATTTAAACTAAGAACTAATTAATTGAGTTCTGTTATTTCATCTTAGCAAAATATGTCTCATTCAAATGTGGTTAATATTTTTTTAAATATTTTAATTCTGTGGGAATTGCTCATGATATAGGAGAATTTCCAAATAATCCATTTCCATAGGATTTGACTTCATAAAACTTTAGCTTCCTAATTTATATGTTTTATTTTGTGCATTCAGTTTTGTACAACATACATTTTTAAAGTATATTGTTGCTGAACACCGTGGCACATGTCTGTAATCCCAGCATCTCAGGAGGCTGAGGCAGGAGGATCAGGAGTTTGAGGCCAGAGGCAGCCTATGCAACTTAGTAAGACCCTTTCTTAGAAAGAGAGATAGAGAATGACAAGAAAGGAAAGAAAGAAAAGGAAGAAAGGAAGGGCGGGCAGGCTGGGTGTGTGCTTAGTGATAGAGCACTTGCCTAGCATGCACAAGGCTGTGGGTTCAACCCCTTAGTACTATAAAAAAGAAAAAAAAGTTTGTTAAATGTTTGAAAACTGAATATTTTGTACTTTGAAGAATGTAAATTTCTTCATCTAAAAACTTAAATGACCCTTGGTATCTAAAAGTGGAGCTTACGTGGGCATTTAATTTTTAAAAACTACCATCTTCTAAGTAGTATGTTTGGGAGAAGGACCTGGCAACCCCCTCCAAAAAATCAATCTGCCATTGAAAACCCTATGAACAGCAGAGAAGCACTGACAATAGTGTTTCCCCTGTTGTACAGAGGGTCGCTATGAGTCAGATACCAACTCGACGGCACCTAACAACAACAAAGTAGTATGTGCTCTTAATTCAGGGGGAGAAGTCTAGTTAATTTTACTGCTTTTGTGCTAGCCTGGCTTGGCTTCCTGCCACGAGTTATTAGAGTCTCTCAGTGGTGTTCATTCTTAATTTCACATTTAATAGATACTTCTAGTTTATGGAGTTTTAGAATTGATAGTATCTGTTCCATGTATACACAGAAAAATTTTATAGCATGCAGATGTATCTAATTTTGTTTTGATGAAATTGTCATTTCAACTCACTTTTTTTTTTTTTTTTTTGCGTTTTTCCAATTTTCTGAATGTGTGTACTGTCTACACTTGCTAGGGTACCAATCTTGGGAAAGCTGTGCTATACTTTGGGCCATGAAGGAGTTAATTGATCTCTCACAGTCATAATTTCAACTTCCATGAAGTTGTACTCTGAAAAATCTAGTTATGAATTATGGTCTAGGCTTTAACAGAACATTTTTAAAGGCCAGTATAATGAAAAATCTTCATGTTATCAGGTTATTAAATTGAGGTTTACCATAATATTTGATCTTTCAAAGAACTTATAATTTTTTCTTAACTATATCCAAAGGAATGGATCTTATATGGTATATATATTTGCATATCTCCGTTAAAATAAGTCTGACATACTATTTATATTTTCTATTCTATCTGTGGGCTAGAGTTTGGCTCAGTTGGTAGACTGCCGCTCTATATTTTCTGAGGACCCAGTTTCAATTTCCATTCCCGCAAAAATGGAAGAAGAAAGTGGCAGTCCACTCCCAAAACTATCAGCCACTGAAAACCATATGAGAATTGCTATAAGTCAGACAGGACTCAACAGCACCTAACAGCATCAACAATTCTATTTCTATTTAATTAAAAAGTCTTGGTTGAAGTTCATTAAATTGACTTTATGACCTCTGCCATCCAAAACCCTTCTTAGAATTATAGTCCTTTGAATATTTTCACAATGGGTGTTTATTTCAGTTTCTTCAACTATAGTGGGATATAAGACTAAGAGTTGATTTGGCTAGCCTTCTTGAATTGAGTATTTTGGAGAAGTGAAGATGTCCCTGCCTGTTATGTTTTTAGGCCTATATTCCAGTAATGTTAAAACTGCCTGATTTTGACTGTTTATGAATAAAAAGTGTTTTAGAAGTGTAATTAGAGGTTTTACCAGTGATTGTGGTGAGAGACTCCCCATATTTTATGTATTACTTCCTATCTCTGCAAATGATCCATATTATTATAGATTCTTTTTATGCCAATAATTTAAGTGCTTTCTCTAGAAAAAGAGCTGGTTATAATAGGCAGGAGAATTGAACTGAATATTATAGAAATTATGTGATACATTCAAGAAAACTTATGCATATTTGTTGGTTTTTTTGGCTAAAAAATTACAAATTTTTCAAAAATTTAAATCATTTTAATTTCAAGCCTTTTGATCATGGGAAATATGTTTATCTACAGTAGTTTAAAAGTAATTATTTCCACTTTTGCTTTAATGATGACTGCAGAGCTGAACCTCTTGAAGAAGAGATAGTTGCTAAAGCCTAAAAGCAAAGATAATTTCCGTTATGTCTTTGTTTTCATCTTGAATAGAATGCCACTATAAATAGTATAACATTTTGTACATGAAAACATGTTAATAATATAACTTGTTCCTGTCAGCATGTGTCTAGTAGAAAGTGCTGATCTTGGTGTGAAAACTAGAGACTTTTTTGATACGAAGGCAAAAACAAAGCTGGTCATTTTCATTCTCCTAAATTGCAAATGTCTCATTGTAGCATACTTCCTTCATAGTCAATAATTATGCAGGGTCTGATATTGAGACATGAGTTGTTTCCTTGGGAACAAGGTTTAAGTAAAGACAGTGCAAGAATACTAGACTATCCGGTGTCTATCCTCAGTTTTAAAATAGTATAAAATACTGATTTTAAAAACAGAAATCAAAGGAGCTGGGCACGGTGGCACACGCCTGTAATCCCAGTGGCTCGGGAGGCGGAGGCAGGAGGATCACAAGTTTGAGACCAGAGGCAGTCTGCGTGATGTAGTGAGACCATGTCTCAAAAAGTACAAAAATGGACTGGAGGTGGCAGCTCAGTGGTCCAGCACTTGCACAGCATACAAGTGCGAGGTCCTGGGTTCAACCCCCAGTACCACCAAAAAAAAAAAAAAAAAAAAAAAAAAAAAAAAAAAAAAAAAAAAAAAAAAAAAAAAAAGAAAGAAAGAAGAAAAAAAGAAATCACTAATGTTAATGGCTATCTGTAACTTAGATACTTCCTCACCTTCCAATTAATAGGTGGAAGAAAAAAATTGCAAGTAAAATGTGGATAACTTTGCCCATTTTTCTGTCTTCATCCAAATGAAAAGTTTTTTTTTTTTAATTTTTTTTTTTTTTAGTTTTAAACAAACTTCATTCAGATTTACATATTAGTTTATTAACTGAAGCGTGCACCTGCATGCTATCATGAGGTATACTTCTTGGTTCATTTACTTGTAAAATGTCTCCCCTTTTCCATTTTCACTATTGTGAAAATGGAAATTTTTATCACTTTACTATGAGCTATTGCACTGGTCTTCTGATATTTGACTCCCTTCTCCTGGGCCTCTACCTCGTCCTTCCCACATGCCTTGCCCTCTCCTGTACCCAACATGATCATTTATAAATCTGAAGGATACAGGTTCTAATTGGTGCAGTTTCAAGTGTGTGTATTGTCTGGTGGACTAGGGTCCCGCCTTGGTTTGTCTTGTGGTGATATATAGTATGTTCTGAGGTGCCACCCCAGAAACTGTTGCCATTTTCAGTTACTAGAATGGGGACTACCACCTAGTTCATTCCCCTTTGTGACTAGAGATAGTCATGAGTTTATTTATTCTCTTCTAAATTGTAATTCCCAGGTTGTTTAGAGAGTAGTTAATAGGTTTTTATATGGAACAACAATAATAATAAACATGTATCTTTACAAGTATACCTCTTACTGGAGGTTTCTCACAAGAGCAAATAAAAATACGTACAAGAAATACAATAAATATTGTAGTCTATCTTCTTTTCCTTTTTCTTAATTCCAGCTACCCTTTCCAAACTATTGAAAGAGAAAGCAAGCAGGAATCTGATACTGGAAACTTTTCTTAACCTCTCCACGTCTCAGATGGAATGTACAGGTTAGGTGGCAGAAAGGCCAAGGCAAGGGCAGGACCAAGATTTCTAGTAGTGAGTGAGGACTGGGCTTTTGGTCAGAAGGCCGTGCTGGAGGGAGGGGGAAAGTGGGCCAGAACTGCTAGTGAAATATTTTAGGTCTATCTGAAGACCCAGGAAAATTTTTTGGCAAGTTGTCACCTTTGAGAGCATTGTATCATCAGCCTCTGTTTTTGTTTTCCCATTATCCTAGTCTATTTTCTTTAATTTGTGGTTTTTTATCACTAAAATTTTGGCATAAATTATATTGCCTATTAAGAACATGTCACTAGTACCATATAGGATAAAGGCAACTCACTTATTAAATGGAAACAATAAGCATTTTCGTGCTCTCAACAGTGTTCTTGTATAAATCTGTAAGATAGCTAGCTTGATGTTTTTGACTTTTTTTTTTTTTTTCCTGGTCCTGGGAGTTGAACCCAGGGCCTCACGCTTATATGCTTTGCAAGTGTTGGACCACAGAGCTGCACCCCAGCCCATTTTTTTACTTTTTTTTGAGACAGGGTCTCACTAAGTTACACAGACCGCCTCTGGTCTCGAACTTGCGATCCTCCTGCCTCCACCTCCCAAGCCACTGGGATTACAGGCATGTGCCACCGAGCCCGGCTGACTTTAAATTTTTATGTCCTTATTAAATAGTTCAGTTTGATAGGTGACCTCCTTGAATATTGAATAAAAGAAGGCATTTCTCTTTTTCTTTTTCATTTACGTAGATGGAAATAAAAAATATTTTCTGGGTTTTCTTGCTATTAAAATTCCACTACAGGAAGTTTCCCTAATGAATTAAAGCAGAATATGTGTATTTAATTATATTTTCATGTTTTAGTATATGTAATAATTCCTAAAATGTTGTTATACACACACTCTCTCTCACTCTCTCTCTCTCTCTCTCTCTCTCTCAAGTCCTTTTGGAGTTACGTCTGATAAGTGTTGAATTAGTTCAAGCTAACAAGATCATCCAATGACAGACAAATGCATTAAATATCCAAAATTTCTTTCAAATGGTCATTCCCACTATAATTTTAGGACATGGAATTATTTATATACATTTGATTTTGGATTTTGCATCATAGCATTAGCTTTTTCTTTTACATAAATTTTTTGTTTGATGCCTGAATTCATGTGTGTCCCAGTACCTGAAACGCAGTGCTTTTGTGTTTGGTTTTGTTTCTTATACTCATTATTCGAAATTGTCTGATTCAACTTTTGAAAATAGTAATAATAATCAAGAATTCTTCCATTTGTCTCTGTGTCTTATAAGCCAGCCTACCATATTTTGAATTAGATATGATTAGATATGGCATGTTAGAAAACATACAGAGAGAACCAGCTGCGGTAGTGTATGCTTGTAATATCAGCAGGAGGCAGGAGGATCCTGAATTCAAAGCCAACCTGGGCTACATAGCAAGAGAACCGGTCTTTTTTTTTTTTTTTAAGATTCCATTTTTATATTGGCTTTATAAATAAAATAAAATGCTTTGTAAATTTAACTTCTTTTTTAAAGCATTAGTCTCTCTCCCAAGTAGATTTTATATATTAACTTAGAAACATTACCTTTCATTGTTGTAAATTTTATTTATTATCTATTACGTGCTTAAAATGTTTTGTTGCTGAGTGCAGTGGCACACGCCTGTAGTCCCAGCGACTTGGGAGGCAGAGGCAGGAGAATCACAAGTTCAAGACCAGAGGCAGTCTGCATAATTTAGCGAGAACATGTCTCAAAAACTAAAAAGTAAAAAAATGGGCTGGGTGTGCAGCTCAGTGGTACAATACTTGAAAAGCATGCAAGTGTGAGGCCCTGTGTTTAACCCCCAGTGCCACACACACACACAAAAGTCTTGTCATTGGTAAATTTGAAAGATTGATTTAAACTTTATACATTTATAATTTTTGTAGCATTAATATTCTTCTTTCCGCCTTTACTTGCCCCCTGCCTAAAGAGGACTGCTGATAGAATAGTAACTCTAAGTTGAATCCAACTTGATAATCATAATGTTTATTGTGTTATTTATTTGGAAACTAGCATATATTGATATTGATCAAATTATGTTAAATGTGAGATTTATAGTGCAGCATTTCTCCCTCATATACACCATTATTAAATGTGCTTCTGTCCTATTTTGTGCCGTACCATAGTTTTCGATATTGACTGTTCACAAATACAAGAAAAATTTGTCACAAGTCCACAAGGGATAGTAAAGGAAGAGAGAATCTACCAAATGATGGGTATTGAGAAAGACTAGAGACCCCCACCTAGGAGCTTCTTGCAGCTTCTGAGAACAGGAGCCTTGTCCAGATGTGCATGTGCCGAGGCTGCTTTTTCGTTTTCTCTGCCAAAGGGACCCAGTACTATAGGGCCCAGGTTTGGACCAACCAGATTAAAAGCAGAGAAGACAAAGAAAGGACAGACAGTATTGAAAAAGACTGTCAAGAGTTCAGAAGGACTGTCAGGTCCCTCCCCTCCCACTGCCTTTCCCCCTGTCCCTCTCTTCCCTCCCCTCCACTTAGGATTGAACCCAGGGCCTCACACATGTGAAATGCGTGCCCTGCCACTGAGCTACACTCACAGCTCCCACTGTCAAGCATTTTGTGATCTTGTTTTCAAGACTGTTCACACTGATCCAGAAAGGACATGTAACATTTTCCCTTATGGGATTTACCATCTGAGAGCTGGAGTCATTGAACTGTAAGAGTGCATTATCTAAACAAATATATGCCAAAAGTTTTTGTTTTGTTCTGTATTTAATTCCTTAGATTTAAATGTGGGTTTTGTAGTGATCAGTGAGATCTCATACCATCTATGTCTTATTTGTGACACTTCTGATACTTGCACAGCAGCTGACAGATGCTTATCAAGGGGAACCAGACAGGAGTGTGAATAGCTCCATACAAACTTAGCTTAGTGGTCACGAGAACAACACAGAGTTTTTCTCACTGATGGCAGCTTGTAGCTGTTATTGTAGAGATGAGATGATGACTTTTGATGGTGAGATTTGGTTCACTTGTTTAATCTTGATTAGTATTGTTCTGTTCTATTCTAAGATTAAAAAAAAAACACAGAAAAGACTTAGTTTTGTTTGTTTTTTGTTTATTGTTTTTGTTTTTGAGACAGAGTCTCACTATGTAGCCCAGGCCAACCTGAAATCCACTATATAGAGCAGGCTGGCCTTGAACTCATGTTGATCCTCCTGCCTCACCCTCCCAAGTGCTGGAATTACAGGCATGTGCCACCATCATCAGTTTAAGATTGGGGTTCCTTCCAAATATTTCTTTGACTTCACTCTTCTGGGGATAAGTGAGGAATGACACAGTATTTTTCCACCTGATGATTATTTGCAAGTCATTATTGTCTACCAGATTCTCACAGGTTGTCACTATTCACATGCCCAAAGAAATAGTTCTTCAGTGTGACAGTTCATCTAGTCAGGCTTTAGAATCTCAGTCTTCACATGCTGTGGTTTCCTAAGAGATAGGATTACCATCTAACATTCTTATTTTCGCTAGTGTTACAGAGCTGGTTTAAACTTTGACCATTTGGTTTCTCTGTGTTGGTGTGAAGTGAACACAGAGCTAACATTCATTGTGTTCGTTCTTTCCTTGGGTCATTTGAACTGGCAGGGCTCCTGAGTCAGCACTGCATTTGAGCTATGCTAGGATACAAACTCTACTTTTTTCAGGGTGGAATCTATATAGAAATGTAATCAGTTAAAAATTTTTAAAAGTACTTACTTGTGGACTATTTGGAAAGTGCTTATGTTTGCTTTGAAATTTCTGAAGCTAAGTCATGGCATTTGTAATCCATGGTGTGGCCACTAGAATATAAAGTTGATCTATTCTTGTGATGATTAAGATGCATGCATGAAGAGGAGGGCCTCCTTCTCTTGCAGTTAGTCAAAGGAAGAAGTGACATATAGTACAATGTCATTCTCGGTCACATGAATTCTTAATGCATTCTTGACACGTTTGTTTAGAGAAAATATTCTTAAAACATGGACATCTGCTTTCCATGCAGTGGTAAGAATCTAGACTACCCATGAATGTTGCATTGAATTAACCCTATTAATTAGGCTTCATAGTTATTCAAGGAAAAGGACACAGCTTTGTGGCAAGGTGCCAAGCACATGCCAGTTTGAATAAAAAACATGCCTTTCTGTTACTTTTCTCCTTTCTCACTGTTGGAGCATCAAGTTATTCTGCCTTAGGTTGGGAAGGGAAAGAGAAATCTGCCAATTGTAGGGGCAGGAGTTGAGGAGAATACTTTTGCCCCTGGATATATATTTCATACATGATCAAAAGGAAAAGTATATGCATGCAAACATACTATGAAAAGGCAGGTAAAGGATGCAGCATTAGCTCCAGGTTTAACTTGCCTGTTTTAATTAAGAAAATGATGACACATATACCGTGCTAACATGTTTTAAAGTGCAGTCTGCTTTTTGTAATAAACTTCTCTGATAAAGCATTTCTTTTCCTATTACCAAACATGATTTATGTGCCACATAGTGTTAACTGTGCTGTTTCCCCAAAGACATCAAATGGGAGGCAGCATGTAGAAGCTAAATTATTCGGAGAGGAGTCAGTGATTGATTTAAATATAAAAGGATTAATTGGTCCCTGAACCAGACTATTAAACTGTACTGTGATCTTGACTGAAAGTGGAAGAATTACAAGTGCATTGTGTAGAATAAATTAATACATTTTCATGGCTTTAATCCTTTTTTCTGTGTTGCTTATTGTGGTTTTATGTACTGTACTTCATTGTATGCTTAATTAATGCAGAGGGGATTCAGTGTATAATGACTAAGTAGGATACAGGACCAGAACCATTTCTGAGTCTTAAGGTGGTCCATCTCTCTGGGATAGTTGAAATAATCACCAAAGAATGAATGTTTCTGGGAGCTTTTATCAGTCATGGTCTTGGGCACAGAAGTTAACTGTTACTGAATGACAAATTTAAAAGCCCTTATTCTTTGAGGATATTGTTCAAGATGGGCATCAGCTTGTTGTTGTTGCTAGGTACCCTCTAGTTGGTGTCTGACTTATAGCAACCCTATGTACAACAGGCAAAACACTGTTGTGAGTGCTTCTCTGCTATTCATAGTATTTTCAGTGGCTGATTGTTTTTTTCAGAGTGGGTTGCCAGGTCCTTCTCCCAAGCCTAAGCACCTGGTGTTCCCAGGCTGTCTCCCATCCAAGTACCAACCAGGCCCAACCCTGCTTAGCTCCTGAGATCTGATGAGATCGGATGCCACAGTGTAGGTAGGCATCAGCTAAGTGTGGCTAAATATAGCTCTTTATTCTTGGAAGAACTGAATTGAGGCTTCAGTTCTTAAAAGTAAGGGGTTTAAGGATATTATATCCAGAGAAATTTTTCGCCTTTTTGTAATTATTTCTATTCAAACAATACTGATTTTTCTCATGCCAGCACATAGCCTGATATTTCATCCATGCAGGATGCTTTTTACAGTACTAGGGGTTGAACCCAGGGCCTCACACAGACTTTGCAAGTGTCCTACCACTGAGCAACATCCCTAGCCAATTTTTTTTGTTTTGAGTCAGGGTCTTGCTAAGTTGTGCAGGCTGCCTCTGGCCTCGAACTCGCTGTCCTCCTGCAGGCTGCCTCCGGCCTTGAACCCACTATCCTCTGCCTTATCCTCCTGCCTCAGCCTCCTGAGTTGCTGGGGTTACAGGTGTTAGGATGCTGCTTTTTAAGGCCGTTAGCCTTATCTGTCCTTTCCAGGGAAAAGAATTGTATATTTACTCACCTTTGTTATATTGCTGCTTTTATAAATAGGATTATTATAAGTTCTGCTTTTAAATAGTAATCCTGGTAATAAAATGAGATCAGAAAAATTTGGTTCAGTGGGCTGATTTAAGATTCATGTATTCATAGTTTTACTAATTATTGAAATTTCAGAACGACGTCTTCAAGATACTTCACTTTACCCTGTCCCACACAGCTCTCTTGAAAAGTAGACTCCTTAAGGATTCTCATCCCCCTCCCCCAATAGTAGTGCTCTGGATACTGTACATTAAGTTCACCTGAGACACCTTATACATGCCTTTGCTACCTTTGTCCATCTCGTTTGGTTCTCTCCTGTTGTTAGTTAAAACCCCCTGTTGTCCTGTGGTGAGTTCTCATCTTACTCAGGCTCTAGTTGAATTTTAGGCTAATTATCTGCATTTACCTGTGTTGAAAAATTTTCCACCAGTTAGACCTTGTTTCATTCAAGCAATTGCTTAAAATTTAGTAATAATTTAAAAGTATAGGAAATTATATTCTTTTTCTCCAGCTTGATACTTCTGTGAGTATAATCATAAATTCTACATGCTTAAAATAATAATATTCAGCTTTCATTAGGAAAGAAGATGGGGCTAACTTGAAATAATAGTTATAGTATTTATTCAGATAGCTCAGTTGGTAGAGTGCTGCTGTGCATTCTCTGAGTCCCTGGGTTCTATCACTAGCATCACAAAAATGGGAGAAGGATATGGCAATCACTCCTGAAGCAATCCCCAAAACAACAAGCCGTTGAAAATCCTGTGAATAACAGAGAAGCACTGACATAGTGCCAGGCATGGCACAGTGTCAGGGAGTGTTTTGTTCTGTCGTATATAGGATTGCTATGAGTTGGACCTGACTAACACCACCACCATCCTTAGACTGAATAATTATTATCTTTCAGATAGCTTTGTTCCAACATCTTCCTTTTTCTCTATATCCTCTTAGTTGAATTTTACCCCACTAAGAGAAATCACTTTTACCTACTAAGGATCAAAGTTATTCTGTTTAGCATTTGTATGACACATTGCAAAACATGTAGTGATCTTTGGCTTCATAATTTTACAGACTGTAAGGAGAATCTTTTGTTTATTTTTCCATTGGTTTTAGCCATCAGATTTATAGTAAAGATAGGGGAATTGAGATCATAGGTAATGCTATTGATTGAAGACCACAGTGTGTTGTGATTAAAGAAAGAAAACATAGCTTCTGTCGCTTTATGGCATGGGAAGAGTGTAGAAGATAAATACTTGCTGATAACAGCATTCTATCAAATAAGTGTCAGCTCCAATTTTATTTTCCCTTTGCTGAGAAAACTGTGACCTTCTTTGAGTACTGGTGAGTGAGACATTTTGCAACAGTGCTGAGTAGAAAAGGCCTGGCTCTCTGACAAGCAAATGCCAAATGTGGGAAAGCCTTGAAAGGACTTACCAAGCCACGGTGAGTGTTAGCTGCTAGCTGTGAAATGGAGTGATCACAAAGGTAGATTTCTTTCTGGCATTGTTTTTTGGTAGGCAGTGTCTTTAAAAATATAACTAGAACCAATACTGTATGTAGAGACCAGAAGTAGTTTCATGATGTTGTAGTGTTTTCTTAATATATCAGCATCCATTAAATAAACAGTATAATATAACAGCCTGCAGCTGTACCACTATGGCGTCCAATCCTATCAGGTCTCAGAAGTTAAGCAGGGTCAGGCCTGGTTAGTACTTGGATGGGAGACCGCCTGGGAACACCAGGTGCTGTAGGCTTGGAATAAGGACCCGGCAACCCACTCCCCCTACCCCCAAAAATCAACCATTGAAAACTCTATGTATAATAGAAAAGCATTCACAATAGTGTTTTGCCTGTTGTACATATAGTTGCTAGGAGTTAGACACTGACTTGATGCACCTAACAACAGCAGCATAGTATAACATGGGCTAGGGTTTAGTTCAATTGGTAGAGTGCTGCTCTGCATTCTCTGAGGACCTGGGTTCAGTCCCCAGCACCGCAAAAACAGGAAAAGGACGTGGCAATCCACTCCTGAAAGCAATCCCAAAGCAGTCATTGAAAACCCTATGAGGGTTGCTATGCATCATGCCCAACTCCATGACAAACAGTAACAACAACAACAACAACAACAACAACATAACGATACTCATTTCTTAGAATTGGTGGGGGGAGGAGAAAGAGAATGAATTGGGTCTTTCCCTCCCTTTTTTTTTTTTTCTCTTTTCTTTTGTGCTCCATCTCATTCTAGAAATGTTTAAGGTAGCTTACCCATAGTAAGTACAAGGGAGGAAAAAATCAGTGGGGCAGTATGGACAGAGGAAAATCAGGAGTGATGGTCATACACGATGGGAAGTACAGTAGTAGAATGTGGAAAAAAACAACATACTATGAAAGCAAAAGGTTTCCCACCTGCCATCAGTAGTCATTAGCAGGTTTTCTTTTTTGCTGTTGTTCATTTGACTGTGTAGGTGAAGCCCTCCTTGTTGTTGTTTACCTGATGAATGGCAGCAGACTGGAACTCCCATCTGCTTATGCTTTCTTGGCAGGTCACTTCTCCTGCTGCGAGTTGGTTCTGGGAATCTAGGCAGATGTCAGAGGTTTGTCCCTACGTTCCTTTCAAGCTGGCGAAAGCTCCACTGTGACTGCCACTCACACTCCCCATGGGTGTCAGAGTCTGTCAGAATGGTTGAGTGTTTTTGTAAAACATATGCAAACATTTCATGATTTTAAGATATACTATAAAAATATATTTTGTGATTTAAGAAGATAGGACATTTCAGCTTAGCAATAGGATGCCATAGAGATAGGCTGGTTTTATGCTCTAGAGAGTCAGACAAACCCTCAAAGTCTTAGCTATTTTTGTGTCTGTTGATCCTTTATTGTTAGTAGTAATATGTGATGCTTTATATTTAATAAGGAAAATGGTAGAAAATTTTATTTGGTTCTCCATCTCACCATGTGTCTCCCTCACCCTTTCTTCTTAACTTTCAAAGTAGCCAAAAAATGGTTAAAAGGTTTTGTTTCATGCATTTTTAGAAAAAAAATTCTAAACATGTCTTAAAGGGAGCAATAAAAGTACTTTGGTAGTTGTGAGTTACCTAATTTAAATGTCACTTTAATCTGTAAATTCTTCCAGGCACACGTCCATTGAATTTTCAAAGAGCTGTCCAGACTGTGATCAGATAATCTGACCTAGTTTAGTAACCTCAAGGGAGATTTAAATGTGATTACTTTCATAAGCTGCCTCAAATTTTGTGTATGTTGGCTTCTGGGCCCCAAGTACACATCATTTATTAGAGCAGCTTTTATGTCCATTTTGACATCTTGAAAATTATATTATTTTTATCATCTGCTTGGGAACTCCCAAACTCTTTCAGCCTGTGAATCAAGGATATATTGAGTCATGGCCTCTCCTCACTGATACTTGATTCTAGTAAGTGAGGTGCCCAGGGAGGAACATTAAGTCCTTTAGGCCACCAAGACACTACTTCTACACTAACACAAATGTGTTGTTGCTCTGGTACCACTGCAGGAACTCTGTGGTCTAGAAGAACTGATGTCTTACCCAACAGCCAGTTTTACTGCTTAGGAACAGCTTGACGCTAAGGATAGAAGAAACCAGCCGAGTTTTGTTCATTTGTGTCTATGTACATGCATGTCTTTTATATGTATGTATGTATATGTGTGTGTTTGTGTGTGAATGAAAGTAAAGGGTTCATTGAGACAATTTTGTATTGTAAAAATGTAATTGGTAACTTTCTTAGAAGGGTAGTTCTTCAGTGAACTATAGTGGTAATCTAATAGTTACAATAAACACTGTACTGTCATTTAAAAAAACAGATGAGCAAATAAGTTTCCTGAACATCTTCATTGACTTCTAATGAGATTTAATTTATAATTTAAAGGAAAGATATATGAAATAGTAAAAGTATCTCAGTTTTATAAAATAATATAACCAAGTCTTGTTATTTGGTTATTATAATGCTACATTCTTTTGAAAAGTATATGAAAGCAAAAGCCTGTGCAGTAAGAGAAAACTGAATATACTTGTGAGCAAGAGATTTCCACATGGTCTTTGTGAGGGCTGCCAAATAAACTGAATATTTTTAAGGAAAAGAAACCATAAAGTTAACAGCAAAATATTCCCAAATGAGCATCTATACAGCGAAGCAAATTGCTTTTGGCAAGAGGTTTAGTTAATGACAACTTGGAAAATTTTAAGATAAGTTCATAACACAAAAAACATTTAGATAAAACTATCTAAATGCATTCTGCATTGTGAATCTGTTATCAAAACAGCTTTACACCATGAAAAGAGCAGGAGTTTATTAATATTCATAATGCATTTTGAAAGCACATGTAATTGTTACATACTGAAAACTCAATGTAAGAAGTAAAAATATCTACTGAAAAGACTATTGTAAGCTGTGCACAGTGGTACATGGCTGTAATCCTAGTGACTTGGGAGACAGAAGCAGGAAGATCCTAAGTTCGAGACAAGAGGCAGCCTGTGTAATTTAGAAAGACTTTGTCTCAAAATCAAAAGTAAAAATGGGCTAGGGGGTGCAGCCCAGTTCTAGAGTGCTTGCAAAGCATGTGTGAGGCCCTTAGTTCAGGCCCCAGTCGTGCACGCACGCGCGCACATGCACGCGCGCGCGCGCGCGCGCACACACACACACACACACACACACACACACACACGAGCATTGTAAGAGAATAAACTGCCTGTAGCTATATCACTGTGGCATCTGATCCTGTCAGATCTCAGAAGCTAAACAGGGTTGGGCTTGGTTAGTACTTGGATGGGGGACGCCTGGAAACACCAGGTTCTGTAGGCTTGGGAGAAGGACCTGGCAACCCACTCCCAGAAAACGATCAGCCATTGAAAACCCTATGAACAGCAGAAAAGCACTAACAATCCTGTTTTGCCTGTTGTGTGTAAGGTCACTATGAGTCAGACGCCAGCTCGACCACACCTAACAGTAACAACAACAAGAACAACAGAATAAAATGATCGAGAACACTAGTCCTTCCTTTTTTTGCATTTATGCAGCTCCTTTCCCAGCTACTCCGGTTGCAATTGGTATCAATCCCTTGTGTTTCTTAAGTAAAGTCTTAAAAGGTGCCTTTATTGTTGGAAGGAGTGGTGCATGCCTATAAATCTAGCACTTGGGAGACAGAGGCAGGGAGGTCTTGAGTTGGAGCCCAGCCTAGGCTACACAGCAAGTTGTTACATAACAAGACGGTCTCATACAACAACAACAAATTGCCTTTTTAAAAATAACTGGCAGTTGTATACTATCTTCTATTAATAATTAAATGATGTCCCACTTTAAAAATAGTGCTCATGTACTAGTGCTGAAAGCCACCGATTCCGTTTTACCCTCACTGCCTGGATGGAGTAATATCCTGACGTGCTTAGCTTTTCAGCACTTAAATAGTAGATGAGATTTCTCTAGCAGTTTCCTTTTGAAGTTACATGCCTCATGGTTTCTACTTTAGAGAAATATAAGTGTGTTATTTAAAACTGATATCTAAGGAAGCTCCAGGGTGAAGCAGGAATGAGGAGCATTGACTACTCACAAACTGGCATTGCCATATTTACCCAGGAGTTCTACTTTGATGGCTTCTTTCTTAGTATAATTCCAAAAGAAACAGGCTTTGAAGCTTGGAATCAAAAGTTAGAAACATATGGTGAGGCATTTTGAGGCATACGTAGCATAGGTGAAATATGATAACAAAGCCCCTGGTGAATAGGGCTTTAAGCATGAATAAACTTCCCTAAAAGTTATGTTATATACTTTAAGTCAGAATTAATTTCTTATTTTTATGATATTTTCATAAATTGCTATAACAATCCCTTGTGTCATCAGTAGTGTTTATACAGGACACTTAATGACATTCTTATGAACAAATTCCAGATATAATATAAGCCTGGGTGTTTATTATTCACAATATATTCCAGTATTTATTTTGCTTTTATTCAAAAATTGTACATTGATTTTCTTAATAAAACAGATGGTAAATATAAAACTATAGAACAAATTCCTATAAAGTCCTTAATATAAGTCTTTCCACTACTATAACTATATTCTTGAATTCATACACATAGTCACATATAAACTTAAAACTTCTACTCCATCATCTTTATGTCTTCTTCTACTCACTCCCTTCCTTCCTTCCTTCCTTCCTTCCTTCCTTCCTTCCTTCCCTCTTCTCTTCCTTTTTTTATTCTTTTCCCTTCTTTCCTTGATACCCTCTGTCTCCATTTTCTTCTATTTTTCTCTCTTTCTATTTCCTACTTTCCCCCATCGCACTTTGTTCTTAGCATATATAGAAAAATCTTAATATAGAAAATGCCTTATAGTTTATAAGCTGATTTTAGGTCCACAGTACTTGAGCATTGTGGTTGTGCAATAGATAATGTTAGGAAATAATGATCACTATGGGGGGTGACTTTAAATTTTGAGGTAAGGGTAGATGGATAGGTCTTGCTCACATGGTAGCATTTAAGGAACATTTATAAGAAGTGAGGGAGAGGGCTATGTTGATATCTTGGAGTAAGAGACTTCCAGGTGTCATCAGTCATCTGTCTGGGGTCCATTTGCTTTACCTGGATAGAAATTGTGGGTAGGCAAGGAGAAGCTCTTCAAGTTTTGGTCTTTGGCAGCATCTATATCCCTGAGCATTCAACAGCAGCGAGCAGTGACAACACATAGGCAGGAGCAGCAGCAAGTGGTGCCTTCCAGTGTTAGAGCTCTTATGTAGGCCCGGGAGGTTGAGATTCCTCAGCCCTTCAAGTGTTACAGCTCCCATGTAGGCCCAGGCAGTGGGGACTCCTAAGCCCCTAAGTGCTACAGCTCTTCTGTAGGTCGCGGAAATCAAGATTCCTCTATAGCTGCTGGCATTGCAGCTTCTGGACAGGACTGGGTATTGGGATTCCTAAGTCGTAGACAGTGGCCATTGTTACATCTTCTGATTCTAGGGTGTTTGAGACACTTGGGCCTAAAGACTTGACAGCTCGCTTGAACTCTTCCAGTGACCAGGGTCTGTTTTTCTGGCTCTTTCTGGCCTTTACAGCCTTTTTTCTCTCTTTCACTGTTCCTTGTCTTCCTGCCCTGGTTACTGCTTAGACTACTTGGCTACCTTTTATTGCTATGGCCATTGTTACTGTTGCTGCTGTTCCAGAAGCAGTACTCAAAGTGTTTTTGCTGCTGCTGCTGCTGCTGCCGCCACTGCCACTACCCTCACCACTGCTGCTAGTTGCTGGTCTTGCAGCCTCACCTCTTCTTCAGCTGTCAATAACCGGTTACTTTGCTGCTTCTGCACCTCGGCATTTTGGCTGCTCTGCTATCTACCATTGCTGTTCCACTGTCTCTGTTGTCATTCAGCTGCTGCCATCACTGCCATTCTGCTGTTTCTTTCTTCCTGTCAGCAGCTCAGCCCACACTACTGAAAAGGCTGTGCTTACTGAAAGTAGGCAAAGACCACTCAAGAGAAGCCTCTTATTGGGGGCTGGGATTTAGCTTAGTTGGTAGAGTGCCCCTCTGCTCTCTCTGAGGTCCCAAGTTCAATTCCCAGCACTGCAAAAATGGGAGAAGGACATGACAACCCACTCCTGAGGCAATCCTGAAAACAATCAGCCATTGAAAACCCTATAAGGGTCGCTGTGAGTCAGACATGACTTGATGGCACCTAACAACAGCAACAATACCAGGGAGCAGCGCAGGAGGATATCTGATGGCCAGCTCACCCAGTGAACTGAACAGCCTTCTTTTATAGCCATAGAAGGAGAGTTTGCAGCAATCATAGTATAGTCCTTTTTGAACCACTCATGGAAGTCCCTTTCCCTCAATCACAGGATTCCCTGTGATGACCCTGGGTTGATCACAGGGTCATCTAGCCCTGAGACTTGTGATAGCAAAAAGTCCAGTGCAAACTGTTTGAAACAGCCGTGGTTGGAGCTGCATCTTCAAGAGCAGGAGTTGTGCGCCAGTGACAGTTGTCACATGACTTCTTCAAGGAATCTATAAAGTGTTCAAAACCACCAGTGCTATATAAGGGAGGTTCACCTGCCTGCTTGACTAAGAGTTCTTTACTCAAAGTAGTCAGGGTAGCAAGGGAGAGTCTAGCAGCTGCCAATTAGGAAGTCAGATCATCCCTTGCCCCAACATCTGTGCTTTCTTGCAGGAAAACAAGCAACACAAGGAGCACTTATAGTAAGAATGAAAAAAATCTTGTCATTAACATTAATATTGATTTTAACAGTGTATTAACAATACTGCATGGTCAACACTCCAAGGAGAGGTGGGTCCACCAATCTGTCTGGCAGGCAGAGGGAACACTGAGTTCATTGTTCTTACTCCATTTGGAGAATAGATGGAAAGCTTATTGGGATACAATGGGGAGATAAAAGGAGAGAGAATAATAGCTAATTTGGTCAGAGAAGTAAGTGAGGCAGGGTGTTGGGGCTTACTGGGTTTTTGACTTTATACTTAAATGGAAAGTCACTGGACAACTGTATTTTTAATTCCCTTCTTCTGCTCCATAGTCCTTTTTGTTTCTGAGTCATAACAACACTTTATAACTGATGTAGTTTAATAATAGTGATCTTGTTAGGTTATGATATATGCTAGGTTATATTGTTTTTTTCTTGACTCTTTGTCTATATAAATTTTAGAATCAGCTTGTCTAAACTTTTTGGAGTATTGGTTAGAATTGCATTGAATTTATAGATCAGTTTGGGAAGAATTAGAATCTTTATGATACTGATATGATATCAAGGAATATGGCACATCTTTGCAAGTATTTAATATTTCTTTTTTATTATTCAAAGAGAATAATCTGTAAAATTTTTAGTGGACACCTAAAATGTCTTACTGTTTTATTTTCTAGGTATTTTCTTTTATAGCCATAGAAGAATTTATATATATATATATATATATATATATATATATATATATATATATGTAACTTGAAGAATATATAAAAGAATATTAATATTAATGTTTATTTTCTAGGTATTTTCTAGGTACCATAGAGTTCTTATTGCCATTGTTATTGGGTTATATTTTCTCAATGGTGTATCAGAATATAGTTGCTGGCCTGCATCTACCAAAACAATAATATTTTTAGTTCTCTTGTATTAGTTCTATTACTATGTATTATCTCATAGAGAATCCAAGAGAATTTTTACTGCATTTACTTAAACATCTAATATAGTGTTGTATAGAAGAACAGATATCGTTGCCTTGCTCTGTTTTTCTAAATGGGAATCCTTCTAAAATTTTAACAATAAGCAAGATGATTGCTTTGTTTGTTTAGTTCTTTTCAACTCCCAATTTCCAGAGTTTTAAAAATAATTATTAATTTTTTCTGAAATTTAATGATTTCTATATATTAAGATATATTATTTGATTTTTCTCATTTATCTGCTAATGCACTGTAGTATAGTGATAGATTTGCTGATGTTACTCCATAACATCATATTTTGAAACAATTTGAGTAAGAGGAATTGATTGAACCCAGAAAGTATATAACTCTTTAGGTGGTGGTCTGGTGGGTATGTAAATTTTTGTTATGATTATTTTCAAATGTTTTCTAATGCTTCTGTATTTTTAGAAAATTACACATTTCATGTGTTTTAGATTTATCAGCATAAAGTTACTTACAGATTTTTTTCATTAAAAGTATCCTTGCTCTGTTTGTAGTTACTGTCTCTTGTTTCCCACATTATTAGTGTATCTCTCTCCTTGCTCATTTTTCATCCCTCCCTTCCTTAAACCAGTCTTATCCAGTGGATTCTTTGTTGTTGTTGTTGTTAGGTGCCATTGAGTTGATATCTGACTCATACGTGCAACAGGCGAAATGTTACTGTCAGTGCTTCTCTGCTATTCGTAGGGTTTTCAGTGGCGGATTGATTTTTGGGAGTGGGCTGCCAGGTCCTTCTCTCGGGTTCTCTTTAGTCTGCTCAAAAAACAAGTTTTAGTTTGTTAATTCTGATATTCACATTTTCCTCTTTGATTAATATTGTTCTAGAAAATTATGGTATAAAAGAACCAACTACTTTAGGTGGAAGTACCATGATTTGCCCCCAAAGAGGCAAATCGATCTTACAGGATACAGAATGCAATATACTGGGGACTTACAGACAAATGCAGTTGAGGGTGGCAGCAAGATCAGTGGATTCCACAGTTTGAGTCAGAGATTGGGTCCTATATAGTGGCCAGGACAAAGTAATTTTCATCCAAGTCCAGAATGCTGTGGTTTATCTCAAGCTAATATCAAAGACGGCAGTCAGGCACTCTCCTGGTGCTAATGGCACCATGATCTGGTCGTATAGTTTTGCATACCACTGTGTGGTTTTGTCTGTCTATAATGTGTGAGAAACTCTTCAGGGAACTCTTCAGGGAACCAGCCAGATTTACTCAGGGGTGGTCATGGTGGCTACAGCTCAAAATGGTTGTCCTCAGGTCATTTTGGAGCCTAAAGATAATGTAGGGTGTTTTTTTTTTTTTTTCCCTTTTTCCTTTTTTTTGTCTTTATGGTTTCCATCCTTCCATTTCATTTTATTTACTCTTGTTGTTTCTGGCCTCCTTGATTTGAATTCTTTTAAAGACTTTCTTCTAGACATGTCAGGATATAAATAACTCTTAAGTACTACTTCTGTCAGATTTTGACATGTATTACCTTTGTTTCATTCAATTTTAAATATTTTGTGATTTCCTCTATAACCTGTGATTTATTTAGGGATTACATGGGTAAGTTTTTAAATAAACAGATTTTATTTTAACTTGTTTTTTAAACTGTTGATTTCTAAATTTGCTGTTCTTAGAGAATGCGTGATTTTATGATATCATGCATTCTTGAAGTTTGAGATTTGTCTCAGGTCCTGTTAACTCATTCAATTTTTGCCAATCTTCCATGTGTTCCTGGAAAGAGAATAGGTTCTCTATTTGTGGAAGGCCAGTGTATATATACTTATTCAATATGTTCTTATCATTTCATTTGTTTATATTCTTAATTTTTTATTCTATTAATTACTGAGAAAAATATGTTAAGTATTAATTTTAGATTTGCCAGTTTCTCCTACTAAACTTTTTTCTTTATAGAGTTTTAAGTTATATTGCAGACTATATGGCAATATACATATTTATTCATGAATGTTTAAATTTCTTGTTGGAATTCCTTTGTTATTATGAACGTAAGTTTAAAGCATGTTTTATTTATTGTTATTTCTTTACCAGCTTTATTTTTGTTAGGATTCATGTGGTATATAAGTCACCACCTTTAATTTCTGTTCTTTTTAAAATTTTACTGGAGCAAATAGAGGAAGAAATTAAGATTCTTTATGAGTGGGAGAGAATGAGTATGGGAGTACCTTTACAAAGGAAAGGAATATCGAAGACTCCAGGCAAGAGTGTGATAGGTTTAACTGTAGAGGTGTTTAACTGTAGAGGTGATGAGAAAAGTTTTTAAATGCCCTGAACTAGGCCTGATTTATTGAGTAAGAAGTGGAGAATACATAGAGTTGAGAAGACCTAGACTACTTCTCCAGAGGAGTGTTAGAGGACTTGCCTGGTGTGTGTGTGAGAGGCCCTGGGGTCCATCCCCATTGCAGAGAGAGGAGGAGAAGGATGGAGTGGACTGGTTTGAGTTACATAGTATATGCCTATTTTGATGATAAAATATATTGTATAGTTGTGAAAGCAACGTTATTCTAAGGTAGAAAGTCTGAGATGTACTGTGAACATGGCTTAGAAGGACTGGGCTTCCTAACTCCACCCATGCTCTGTACTAGTTGTGTTCCTTGGGGCACAGTGTTTCCTTTCCTCTGAATTAGAAAGAGATTGAGCTAGATCACCTATAAACTCTTTTTCAGTTTTCAAATGATGTTGTTGTTGTTAGATGCCATTGAGTCAAGTCCGACTTTTCAAGGCCCATTTGCCATACTGTGGGGGTTTGCATGTTGCTGTGATGCTAAAAGCTATGATACCAGTATTTCAGATACCAGTAGGTCACCAGTGGTGGACAGGTTTCAGCTGAGCTTCCAGTCTAAGACAAACTAGGGGGAAGAACCTGGCATTCCACTCCTGAAACAATTAGCCATTGAAAACCCTATGAATAGCAGAGGAATACTGATATAGTATTGATATACAGTGCCAGATATAGTATCAGATGTAGTGCTGGAAAGTAAGCTCTGCAGGTTGGAAGGCAACCCCCCGACGGCTGGGGAAGAATTGCCTCTTCAAAGTAGAGTCTACCGTAGTGACAGGAAATTGGACCTCCATTTGCTGATGTGGCATGACTCAAAATGAGGAACAACTGTAAGCATCCATTAGTAATTGGAATGTGGGATATACATAATATAAACCTAGGAAAATTAGAAATTGTCAAAAAGGGAAATGGAGCACATAAACATCAACTTTCTAGGCATCAGTAAGCTAAAATGGACTGGCATGGGCCATTTTGAATCAGATAATCATATGGCCTACTATGTTGGGAATGACAAATGAAAGAGAAATGGGATTGCATTCATCATAAAAAAAAAAGACATCTCAAGATCTGTCCTGAAGTACAGTGCTGTCCGTGATAGATTAATATCCCCATGTCTACAAGAAGTCCAATTAATATGACTATTATTCACATTTATGCACCCACCACTAAGGCCACAAATGAAGACAGGAAGGATTTTTACCAGCTCCTGCAATCTGAAATACATTGAACATGCAGTCAGGATGTACTGATAATTACTGGTGACTAGAATGCAAAAGTTGGAAACAAGGAAGGCTCAGTAGTTGGAAAATATAGCCTTGGTGACAGAAACGATGCTGGAGATCTCATGACAGAATTTTCTCAGGCCAATGACTTTTCATTGCAAGTACGTTATTTCACCAACATAAATGGCGACTATACACATGGAATTCACTAGATGGAACATTCAGGTACCAAACTGACTATATTTATGGAAAAAGATGATGGAAAAAGCTCAATATCAAGTGTCCAGACAAGACCAGGTGCTGATTGTGAATCAGACCATCAACTGTTCATATACAGGTTCAAATTGAAACTGAGGAAAATTAGAACAAATGTACAAGAGCCAAAGGATGACCTTGAGTGTTTCTCATCTGAGTTCAGAGACCACCTCAAGAACACATTTGATGTATTAGACACTAGTGATAGGAGACCACATGAGTTGTGGCATGACATCAAAGACATCATTCATGAGAAAAGCAAAAGGTTATTAAAAAGACAGGAAAAAAAGAAAAGACCAAATTACATGTCAATAGAGACTCTGAAACTTGTCCTTCAATGTCACACCACTAAAGTAAAAGGAAGACCTAAACAGAAGATTTCAAAGGGCAGCTTGAAAACACAAAATCAAATATTATAATAGCATGTTCAAGTGATGAGAGTATTTAAAATAGAGTTGAGTGGTTAAAGGTTCAAATAAAAGTGGTTGATGGGTGAGAAGCGGCAAGAACTAGTATGGAGCTTGAAATAAAGATTTACCTCCAAAGTCTAAACATTATATAATACTATAAATATGTCTCTAGCTGTATTTGTAGAGCTCCTTATTTTCACTGTTCATTTACAGATCTGATCTCTTTTTACATATATACAATATCAGTTGGTAGGGATCCAAATGCACAACCATGTTTATGTATGAACTAGCTAGTGAAAAGAACATTGGATTTCAAGTCTAATTCCACTTGTGTCTCTATGAATGTCATTGAGCAAGCCAAAATCTTTTTAGCCCTGTTTCTCATCTGCAAAATGAGAGAGATTGGATTTTATATGAAATCACCTGAATTTTACATTTAGGCAGGTTTTTAAATCAGAGAAATATGATAGATGTTATATATCTGTATTTTATCAAGACATCTGATATAATCTTCTTTATTGTCTTCTGTAGACAAGAAGTTTTAGCTGAGTGACAGCACACTGGTGAGTTTCTAGCTTGGGAGTTAACTGATGAAGTAACACAGGACTCTATCCTCAGTGTGGCCTGTTTCACCATTTTAACAATGCCATGGATAAAGATACCAGTGTCTTGCTGATCAAATAACCAGAATGTTGTTTACAGAATCAGGATCAATGATGATCTCAGCAGGCTTCAACTGAGAACCAAATAGGACAGAATGAAGTATAGTGGTTTCCTCTAGTGCATTCCTCCAGTTGGGCCACAGACACACTGCATGAGGATGAGAGGCAGGGAGTCCCCCTTCCCCCAATCTTGCCTCTGTTGTTTCTCTGTGACATATGATCCCACATTCAAATATAAATATAAAAGAATATTGTGAATAACCTCTTTTCACCTAGTCATGCTGTTTCATTCTCTAGAAGCAGCCAGTATTACTAGACTTTAAGGTTTATCTTCCTAGAAAAACTTCCTGCTACTATAAGCAGATTGTGTATGTGTGCATATATTGTCCTTTTGGGGGAGAGGCAGTAATTGAGAGTTGAACCCAGAGCCTCACACATATTTTGCAAGTGCTGTACCACTGGGATGTACCCTCAGCCCATTTTTAATTTTTTATTTTGAGTCAGGGTCTTGCTAAGTTACATAGGCTGCCTTTGGTCTTGAACTCTCTATCCTTCTGGCTCCACCTCTTTACTCACTGGGATTACAGGTGTATACCAGTGTGCCTGGCCAGTCATACTGTTTTGAAACCTGCTTTTTGTTTTTTTTTTTTCCCTCTAATAACTTTTTTGGAGTTTTCAAATATCACTGTGATCATTTCCTTTTAAATGGCTGTGCACAGTATTACTTTGTGGGGTAATAAAATAGTTTGGTTAACAGATCTTCTACTGATGGATAATTTGGCTCTTTTCAGACTTTATTATGATCAGTGCTAGGCAGGTACTCTGTCACTGCCTTATACCTCCCAGCCATTTATTTGTTTATTGATTGATTGATTGATTGATTGATTGAGAGACGGGTTCTTGCTAAGTTACATATGCTGCCTCTGGCCTCAAATTTCCCATCTTCCTACCTTTACCTCCTGAGTTGCTGTGGTTACAAGTATGTGCTACAGTGCCTGTTTCGTGGGATAAATTCTTAGAAGTGGTGTTGCTAGGTCCCAGGGGAATTCTACTTTCTAGTGTCAGTAATGTTACCCTTGACCTCTTGCTTTATGTGATTAATAATCAGAAAGGAATTTGTTGTTGTTGTTGTTAGGTGCCGTCGAGTCGGTATCCGATTCATAGCGACCCTCTGTACAGCAGGGGAAACACTATTGTCAGTGCTTCTTTGCTGTTCACAGGGTTTTCAATGGCAGATTGATTTTTGGGAGAGGGTTGCCAGGTCCTTCTCCCAAGCCTACAGCTTCTGGTGTTCCCAGGCGGTCTCTCATCCAGGTACTAGCCAGGCCCGACCCTGCTTAGCTTCCGAGATCTGACGGGATAGGATGCCACAGGGATACAGCTACAGGCGAAAGGAATTTAGGTATTATCAAATCCAGTGGTTTTCAGAATGTGGTCCTTAGGCCAGGAACATTAGCAACATTACCAGGGAACTTTTTAGAAATGCAAGTTAATCCCCTCCTCACACCTCCATTAAAGTCTCTCGAGGCCCAGCAATCTGTGCTAATAGTTGCTTTTACCTGTGAGGATACTGTCATAAGAGAAATGCAGTAACTTGCCAAAGAGTATACAGTTACAATGGTGGCCTCTGTTGTAGTTCCACTGTAACTTGATGTTTTTCTTACCTTGTTTTAGTTGTCTCTGAGAAAAAGACATTTTGTTTTTAAAGTTATCCGTATCAAATTTAGCTCATTGATTCTTTTTGCACTTATATTTCTCAGCTGTTTGTTTTTTGGTACATAACAAATGTGATGAGTAATATTTTGAAATTTTTATAACAATTCTTTAGCTTCAGCTAACTTTCTTAAATCAATAAATTGGCTTCCTGATATTTTGTACATATTGATCTTTTCATTTTCTCAAGTGTTCTCATTTTTAAGGCTCCTTTCCAATCATGTCACATCATTTCTGCGTTTGGAATTTCCAAATTCCATCCTGCTCTTAACCACATCTCCCTCTATGTGAGCTTCTCTGTATCTTTCTTTTCTTTCTAAAACTGAAATTCTGTATTCATTTGTTCTTGTCTTCTTGAAACATTTATACATTGTAAATTGAAGAAGTTAGTCTGGCCTTCTTACAGCACTTTGCTTTTCTTTCATTTTCTGTGTTTATGCCTGGCTTTATTTCATTCAAGTGCTTTCATATCAGTCTCTTGCTAATATAAGTTCTCCTAGAGGGCAAGGGCCATGTTTCATTCAATATCACTTCAGCGCTGCACCGTTCTTCACACTTACTAGTTGATTATGAGTTTGCATCTATTCCCAGGCACAGTTAGGAATCAGTGTTAATAGAGAACATCTTTTGTAGTTGTAACTCCCACAAGTTTTCCATGAATAAACTATGGGCTACATGGGATACTGGGCATGAATAGAGATGAGTCAGCTTAAACCCCTGTCTGAAATTTGCAGCTGAAAAATTAGCCAGTCCATAATTAGTAAAACTATGTTTTGGTCCTGTTATGTGCTAGATATAGTTTTATATTTGAAAATAATGGGTTTCTAGTATCATGTTCACAAAGGGCAGCACATTTTTACTGTTGATACTTTCTTTTATTGTTGTTGTTGTCTATGTTTTTGAGATGGGGTTTCGCTGTGTAGCCCAGGCTGGCCTTGAACTCATTGATCCTTCTGCTTTAGCTTCCTGGGCGCTAGGATTAGAAGTGTGCATAACCATGCCCAGCTACTATTGATACTGTTTTACAGCTATATATATTACGTGTATAGCTATATAAATTATGTGTGCTTTTCCTTCTTTGTAAACTTGGAACTTAGAAGTATAGGTATTAAAATATTTTTTTAAATTTTTCTAAACTTTTAATTACTATTTTGCTTTATTGTGCTAAATATCCAAATACCAAGACAAGTTGTGTCCTACCAGTGAAGTTTCACAGTTTAGCAAAACAAAAAAATGTTAGAGTATCTCAACATACTTGTCAAAGAAAATACATGCTTCACTGTGTGGTATGGTAGAGTAACATTTTTATCATTTTTTTATTTCAAAATTTCCTTAAAGTATTATAATTTTATATGTGACAAAATTTATTTTTTGAGTAGTACTCAGTATACTTTATAATATTTTAGAGAACTTGTGAACAGACACAACATCTTAGATATAGTTTTTTAAGATGGTGGTTGTGTGGCTTTGTTTAGTAACATGATTTTTGTTCATGAGGCAGATGTTCTTATGAGCTACTTTGAGGAATGGGGATGTATGTGGCTGGCCTAGGGCCAAAGTTAACAACTCTTTAAGAGTGTGCCACTGTAGTAGTTTTGAAATTACACTTTTCCCACAACACTTGATTTTTTTTTTAATCAGTTTTTAGCTATTATTTTTTTTTTTCTGGAAAATGGGGAAGTAGAATGCTTCAATAAAATGTTGTGATCAAAAGTAAATTATAAGCTTGGCACAGTAGCACCACCTATAAATTCTGGTATTTGGAAAGCTAAGGCAGGAAAATTGCAAGTTTAGGGTCACCTGGGCTAGATAGCCTGGGCTAAAATATGTAAATAAAAATGAAATTACAAAATCAAATATAATAGATTACCTATGTTTTAGAGGCTGTATTCCCTAACAGTTGTATATTGGGAATTTATATACAGTAGTGTCCTTAATTGACTTTTTTTTTTGTTTGTTTGTTTTTTGTTGTTGTTGTTTTTGTTTTTTTTGAGACAAGGTCTTGCTATGTAGCCAGGGCTGGCCTTGAACTTATTCTCCTGCCTTGGCCCCAAGCTAGTGTGTACTACCACATTACTATTTTAAGTCAACAATTTTAATCTTACTGTAATGTTAGAAGCTAGTAAATTTAATGTTACCATTGTATTATACCAAACATAAGCAAGTTGGTTTTGTCTTTGTCCCTAGAATCAGTTAAAAATTCGACTCAGGGGTTGCCTTTTGATTTTGTTCAAAAGCTACTTTCTTGTTTTTAATAGACCTTTTAAGTTTCTTCTCTTACTTGACTTCACACACGTTTGAGTGCTTTCCATGTGCCAGGGTCTAGGAAAGTAGAAAAATGTGATTTTTTTTCTCTGTTTTTAGAAGCTTAGAGTTGAAGTAGGAGTTAGATTTTATGCAACAAATAGGCATTCTGTACAGTAAAATCCAGATGTTCATAATGCAGAATATCTTATTTTTCAGATTTATATGGAAACTTTAGTTTATGTACAGGTTATTTTGTTCATATTATTTCTATATAATTAACTAGAAGTTTATGTTTTGTCCATAGTTGGTTAGAGGTCATCTTTGCTGGATGATGGATAAAGTAGAAGTGTATCTCATCTGTAGTTGCTGTTTCCAGTACCCCTTTCCTACTAAAATGTAAAATTGAGCTGCTCATTCTTTCTTTTTCAGTGAGCATTTGTCCTGTGCTTTCACATTCTTTCTTCATGGAGAAAGTAACGTGTGTACAAGTGTGGAGATTGCCCAACACCAGCCAATTTATCTGATCAATGAGGAGCATATACACATGGCTCAGTCTTCACCCGCACCATTTCAAGGTAAGTCAGTGGTGATGTGTATGCTCTCTGCTCTTGTGCCAGTACCACCAAATGGATAGCCACTTTGCCTAGGATGAGAATGTTATCTCAAATGGACATTTTGAAGATAAGAATTAAGAGTTAATTTTTGAAGAAGGAAGGACTATCATTTCACAAGTAATCACAGATTGCTAACTTTTTTGTGGAAGCTTATCGCATATGATGTGGTCTTATATGATGTTATATTGAAGAAAAGATGCAGAGAAATGCACGTATACAAGTTGTACAGTGTGTGCTATTATGGATGGTTAGAATTACTTAAATACCCATGTTGTCTTGAATATAAAAGTGCAGAGAACCATCTGCCTCCTTCTTAGACTGTAGTACTCAAAATAAATTATTGATTTATGGTGGTAACAGAAGGAATCACTAGTCATGAGGGAGGAGAACTAACTTTCTAACCTTGTATGTTGGGAAAGATAATATTAGGCATACCAGGTCCCTGTTGTCCGACTCACAGCGACCCTACGTACAACAGGCAAAACCAGGTCCCTAGAGACCAATTATTTTAAATCTTAGTGATTTGTTCCTACAGAGTCAGGCCATAGGAGATATCTGTGGGACGTTATCTTGGTTATTTCCCAAGGTTGGTGTTGAAGAGATAGGGTGAGTGCTGGCTTACAGATAATTAAGGTGGGCATAATTATACAGAATGATGTGGGAATTTCCTAGAAGTATCAAGCCAAAAAAAAATTGGTTTTGATTCACTGTGTTGGATGGAGTCAGTATTTCTGTCCTCTTTAGGTCATTGAGGAACAGGAAAAAGACTTCAAGAAATATGTGATATGTACAGCTGCTTCTGTTCTGATTGATGTAGTACATTATCCAACTGCTTAAAAAAGTACTCAACAAAAAAGACATTCCATTTAAGATTTCTTTTTAAAATTAAGAAAAAGTGACCTTGCCAGGCACAGTGGCTCACACCTGTTATCCCATTAATTTGGGAGGTGGAGGTAGGAGGATCGTTTGAGGCCAGAGGCAGCCTGTGTAATTTAGCAAGAGCCTATCTCAAGATAAGAAATAAAAAATGGGCTGGGGGTGTGGCGCAGTGGTAGAGCATCTGCAAAATATGTGTGAGGCCCTAAGTTTAACCCCCAAGTACCACACACACACACACACACACACACACACACAGTGACTTTTATCTCCAAGAAAGTATTATTTGGAAGATTGAAATACCTTGAGACTAAGAACTGGCTGGATTATTCTCAGTACCATGTTACCTACATTTTTGTGTCTAACTCAATGACAAAAACATCAAGGGCAAAAACAGGAAGAAAATTGAAAGACTTGAGTCCCTAAATAAATTTTATGTGAGGCATTTCATTAACAGACTTCTAAACTAGTTGTAACTAAAATTATAAATAAGCATTATGCTTCAGGCTATTAGAAGTTTTACTTATCTGTGACAATCAAAGAATAATATATACTAGGAAGTGTTAGGAACCATAGGCAGAGTATTCAAGTTCTAGGCAGGTTTGGGGATATCCATATTGAATGATTTTCTTCTGTTATGAAAGATTCAGTGTTCCTATTGCATAACCTCTGTTAAATAGGTGTATATATAAAATTTAATCCCCACATGTCTGTCAGCTTGTGCTGTGGGGGCTTGCATGTTGTTCTGATGCTGAAAGCTATGCCACCAGTATTTTAGATACCAGCAGGGCCAACAATGGTAGAAAGATTTCAGCTAACATTACAGAGTAAGAGAGACTAGAGAGAAGGACCCAGCAGCACACTCCCAAAACAGCCATTGAAAACCTTTGAATAGCAGAGAAGCACTGTCAAATATAATGTTGGAAAATGAGCTTCTTAGGCTGGAAGGCATTCAAGAGATGACTGGGGAAGAGTTGCCTCCTAAAATTAGAGTCGACCTTAGTGATAGGAATGAATAGTTTATATAGTGTAATATCCCTATTTGATTTCTTTTAAAAACTGGTGTACGTTAAAAGGCACATACAAGATAATACTAAAATAAACCTTAAAAATCATACTTTACAAGACTTTAGGAAATAAAGAGCAATGTATATGAAGTAGGTCTATGCTTTAACAAAATTACCACCTATGTAAGTTTTGAAAGTAAGAATTATTCCCCTAATATGTAGCATATACTTCTTCCCTTCATAGTACTGGTAAGTCCGTATGGCTTAAATGGCACACTAACAGGCCAGGCATACAAGATGTCAGACCCTGCCACCCGCAAGTTGATTGAGGAATGGCAGTATTTCTACCCGATGGTGCTAAAAAAGAAAGAGGAGTCGAAAGAGGAAGAGGAGTTGGGATATGATGATGATTTCCCTGTGGCAGTCGAAGTAATTGTTGGTAAGAGAAAATATTTTGCCCTATTTATCTTCTTCATCTTCCTTAATTTATAATCATTCAGATTCATCAAAAACAAAAGGGACAATTTAGGGAGCAGAAAGAAGGAAGGAGGGCTCTAGCAAAAGGAAGAAATGATGGGAGAAGAAAGAAGGGAGAGGAGGAACAAGGAAGAGCAAGGAATGAGAGAGAGGGCAACCTCAAAGTAAACAGCCCAACACTAATAGTTCAGGAAATAATTATAATACCAATAATACCAAAGAATGGTAATAATACAAATGAGCTAGAAAATTCATGTAATATTACTGACAATGTAAAAAGATAGATCACTACGGAAAAAGTTTAGACCTTAAACATAATTGGGGTCCAAGGATATATAGAAAAATAGTCCCACAAAAAGACGTGCAAGTGGAAGAGAGGCCTTTGGTGGGGGAGGGGAGATGGGGAAGGAAGTACACAAGAGGGTAAGGGGGAACTTATCTGTGCAGTGTGCAATGAAACCCATATATGGAACTGTCACAATGAAATGCATGTCAGAATGAAACACATTAAGTTGTACATTAAAAATTTCTAATTAAAATAAGTAAATAAACGTATCCCATCAAAAAAAAATCCAATCTCCATAATTTTCCCATCTTATTTTTATCCCCTTGACACACTGGTATATGCTGAGTAGTTATCTTGCCTAAAACACCAGTGGTCCCTTTATGCCAAACACTGTTGTCATCAGGTTGGAACAATGCTCAAACAACTGTTACCTTTGGTGAGAATGAAACATACCACTTTTGACAGTACTTTATTTTTTCATTAAGCACTGACTGTGACCACTGTGATAATGAAGTTGACAGTCTTGTATAAACTTTTCCTCAGGCCTGTCGCTCACCTTGCTGTCTTTTGTTACAGGTGGTGTTCGGATGGTCTACCCTTCAGCTTTTGTATTGATCTCTCAGAATGACATCCCTGTTCCTCTGGGTGTTGCTAGTGCTGGAGGCCATATTGCAGCTGGGCAGCAGGGGCTTGGTAGTGTGAAGGACCCCAGTAACTGTGGGATGCCTCTAACCCCTCCCACCTCTCCAGAACAGGCTATCATAGGTGAGTGCAACTGGGGAGTGTTCTAGGTAGAAGAGATTCCAGAAAGTCATGTAGTTCCTTGCTCTGGATCAGGCCAGCAACATGGAGAAGAAATTCCTGTTGGAAGAAATGGAGTTAATAGAGTAACATGAGGATTTTACAAAAGGAAGCAGGAAATTTTCAAACACACAGAATTTATGTGCTTCAGAATTTTAGTTGTGCCCATGGTAGCTTTTACTCTAATTGAGCAGTATTGTTCCTACTCCTCAGTTCTGCACGCACATCTGCCCCTTTACACTGTGTCCACATTTACACAGGGGCAGGAAACAAAACAAACAAAAAGGAAAACACTAAACTAGAAAATGTTTGAAGCCTTTGCCCAAATCACCATTGTTAAACTAAGACAAATCTTGGATAATTCTTTTCCTATTATAATACAAAGTTAGAATAGCACCTAGGAGTTCTCAACAAATACTTTGTCCTGTCCGTAATCTGTCTGTATTAATGATAGATATTAATTACATGTGAAATTTTTGACAGTTTGAATAGTTTTCTTTCTCAGAAAAATTCAGAAATTATTTAAATTGGGGGCATTTTTACCTTCTTTTATGAGTTGTACATTTCCTATATTAACTTTCTTGGGGTTGTAGTTGACTTCATTTTAACTGGAAATGTAGTGATTAAGGAAAGTATGTTCATCATTGTTGAGCTGAAATGAGATTATTTCTGAGCATTTTATGTGGACCATGTTGGTAATAACAACAGAGTAAATCTATCAAGCAGGAGAATAGTAACATGGTCATTTCTGTGAGGATTAGGTAAGATGGCATTTCACAGTGTCTAGCATGGTGCTTCCCTCATAGTGCGCATTCAGTAAATGTTCATGATAAAAGAGCATATTGGGGAAAAGCACAGAGTCTGTGACAAAACAGACCTAGTTTTTAAATGCATCTGTATCTTTTGTAAGGTGAATGACCTTACAGAATTCTCATACTTTTTATGAACCTCAGTTTCCTTTTCTGTTAAGTATATATGTAGAAGAGTAAGCATGTGTTTGGTAGTATACATGAGCATGCTATGTAAATAATACATCAGTATATAAATGGCAGTTTAAAAGTTTAAAGAAATAATCAAACTCCCAATTCTAGCACACATTATTAAATTATTTGGAAGGACTCACTCAGATATTGTGTGAGAGATGTAGAAACACACAATACTTAATCTTTGTGTTTAAGAAGCATGTAGTTGCTAAAATGGTGAACAACAGGTACAATTGGTCCTCTGTATCCATAGCTTCCATATCTGTGGACTTAATTAACTATGAATCTAAACTATTCAAGAAGAAAATTACATCTGTATTGAACACATGCAAACTTTTTTTCTCCCTTATCAGTGTTCCCTAAACAATGTATAAGGGACTTTAGCACCCCTGGATTTTGGTATTGTAATGCATTCTGAAACCAATTTCTGTAGATACAAATGGATGGCTGTATATCAAAGCCTAATGCAGTAGAACAGAGAATTTGGATACTTCTTTGTGAAAGAATTTTGCCATCAATTAATTTCTGTTACAATTACTTTAAATTGAAAAAGAAAAAATACCTTTGTAGAGTTTTGTAGTAATCATCATAGAGAATATATATTAATATTAAGGCTAAAACTGTCAGTATTTTGAGGACCTTTAATTGCATTTCAAGGTTTGGATTTTTAACAGTTGCACTATATTATTTTTACAGTTTTTGCTCATCTGTTTGTATTTTGAGTACTTAGCGAAATTTGTATTTACCTTAAAATTGAAGACCTGCTGTATACCTACCTGATGCCTTGATCTGATCAGTTCAGAACTCTGAATTTCACAATTCAAAAGCAAGAGGTTATGTTCATAATGGGTTTCATTGTGGATTTTATAACTCTTGTTGTTGTTGTTTGACGCCATCGAGTCGAGTCTGACTCGTAGCTACCCTGTATACACCAGAACAAAAGAGGCACTATATTTGACAGTGCCTCTCTGCTATCCATAGGGTTGTCAATATCTGATTATTTTGGGAGTGGGCTGCCAGGTCTTTCTCCCATTTTCACAGTGTTGGGGATCAAACACAGGGCCTCAGAGCACAAGCACACACTCTGCCAACTGAGCGAAACCCCAACCTGCTATCATAACACTAGATCTTCCAGTTCCTTTCCCCTTAAATCTATGTATGGAATATGCTAGGCCTTGAATAAATAAATCCCCTGATGCCACCTTGTTCTCCAAACTAAACTAAATAAAAAATTCTGATATCCTTGTAGTAAAATGAATTTGCCCAAATGTTTGTGTCACAGAATGCTGAATTACAGCAGTAAAGCCTTTTCATTTTGATATTAAACATTAGGATGTTTTCTAGATATAGGACACAGTGGATTACTTTACTCCCTGTAATGGCCAACAGTGTCCTAGATTACTAGGGGCTGTAGAAAGACCAAATAGTTTTGGTAAGATCATTCCTGCTTTATCTGGATAGGTAAATCCACTTGCCTCTTGTGTTTGATATATGAAGGTAATTGGAGGTAACAACATTTAATATACATATAACAGTTTGTTTAATTCCATGTAAGATAGCACCTACCTTTTAATTTAGTCATTAAGTGCTACTGAAAAACATTAATCCAACTTTAATCAGAAATGTCTCTGTGGGTTGTTTTCCTCTCCCTTCCCCTTTGGGGATCATAAATTACTCCCATGGGATACCACGAGTGTGTTATCTCCCAGATGTTTAGGGGAGAAAGGTGTGTTATCTACCTCTGTTTGTTTCTTCACTTTGCCTAGTTTTTGTGGCAGATATTTGAGAACCAGTTGTAAAATTAAATTCTTTTGCGTGACAAACTAAGAAAACTTTTATAATAAAAGGTGCCAATGAAAGACCAAATTTCTTGTCTCCTTTATCTCATCTGTAATATGACAGTAGTTTTAGGATGAACAAGAGAGCTTCAGTTCTTTAGAATGTAAACATCTGGGTTTTGTTTTATTTTTGTTTTAAAAATACAGGTAGACCTAACCATTCAGCTGACATGTAGACTGTGTTACCTTGGTATGGAGAACAATTTGTATTATAAGATTGGTTCGTTCTTTGTCAGATAAGAGTGGAGATTTTCTAGAGTGCCTAAATAGACTATTTTGATAAAGATGTTTTGAACTATTCTATTGAGAATAAAACCCACAGTATATTTATTAAGTCAAATAGATGACAGTAATTGAAATGAATGGAAATTAACTTTAGTATTTATGATGTATCTAATAGGAGCAGTGGTCAGTAACTCAATAATGTGTCATCAGTGATCATAGTGAGCATAGCCAAAGGAAGTAGATTGCATATCAACCAGAGGCGGAAACACTAAGTGGACTTACTAGAAACCAGTGAATTTTTAATCCTTCAATATAAAATGCTGAGACACCCTTTTTCAGTATTTTAGTACTAAGTTTTCATAAATAGTGTCAAGCATAGGGACAAAGAGTTCCACATGCACATTTGAAGTTTGACCTTGTTAAAAGCTTTGTGCTATTAAATTCTTTCTCCTGCCTGGAGATTGTGTACTGTTGTTCATTTAGCTAAATGAGCATAAAGGTCCTTCTGTTTTGTTTTGCCTTGAAACTTATTTGTTGCATTCAGTTTCAAAAGAATGGATGTTTGTATCTTTAATATTGTAATCATGAGCCCTTCTTTATAAGTTATATCCAGTATATGTGGAGTAGGAATGAATGCCTCTGTATATGTATTCCCTGGTGGAGGTACTTTAGAGAGAACACAAAGAATCATACAGGTAGTGGGGGGCAAGGACCAGAACATCCTGACAGAAATTTTACTCATAGCTACAGTTAGTGTTATTGCCATGGGGTAGGAACAGAGTTCATGAATATGAGTTTCAGCAATGAAAATAACATGGCAATCTGTGCACCAGGGGACATTTTCAGGAAATTCTAATACTCCAGATTGTCTTTTTTTCCAGGTGAGAGTGGAGGTGTGCAGAGTGCTGCCAGTCACCTAGGTTCCCAAGACGGGGGAATGATAACTATGCACAGTCCAAAGAGATCGGGGAAGATTCCTCCAAAACTCCACAATCACATGGTCCATCGGGTCTGGAAGGAATGCATCCTCAACCGAACCCAGTCCAGGTATGTTTTGTGGATTATGTCTGGATCATGGTTTATTAGCCATCTCCCTAATAGCTGTACAAAGTGGGTCAGTCACATTGTCCTAATGTGACCACACTTAAGAGATCTTTGAATTATAATTTCATTTTTTAAATTTTAACAGAATGAAATTCAAAACAAAGATATTAAACCATTTACTTGATTATCCAGGAAAAATTTAAGTTCTTGATCATCTAAAGGTTGGCATAGTGTTGATGTGAACTTTTTCAGCAGGGATGGCTTGGAGATTTTCCCCAATTTTCAGGACAGTAGTCAATGCGTTTGGTTTTTAGTTTTATAGCAATTTAGGAATCCCAATTACAAAGAGAAACAAACTTCTTTAACAATTTCCTCTTATGTGCTGGCCTTGTGTTTTAATTGAAAGTGCATACCCAAATTGGTGATGGAAGGGTGTATTCATATTAGCTTCTGAGCTCTTGTTTGTTGGTTTGAAAAAAGGAGAATTAATTCTAAGAAGAGTCTGTGGGTAACTATTTTAATTGCCTAAATGATAATGACAAATAGTAGTCCATAAATGCTGTTCCATTTACCAAGATTGTATAAACATATCAGCACAGTTTAATGTCTGTTTTAATATGGATGACATGTCCACTGTCATTACTGATGCAGGTAGACAAGTGAGTCTTGATTCTTTAGAACAGAATGCATATATACATTCCTGTCAATAACTGCTAATAACTCCACTTACTTAATGTTTCAATTAAATGTTTCTTAAGAGACTGCTATTCAAAGTTTCATATCCATATTTAAAACCTGTCCTTTGGACCTGGCTTTTAACAAATTCATACTAAATATTTCCTACTCCATGTGAAAACCCTGTGAATAGCAGAGAAGCACTGTCAATAGTGCTGGGTA
Source organism: Pedetes capensis (assembly GCA_007922755.1). Taxonomy (NCBI): domain Eukaryota; kingdom Metazoa; phylum Chordata; class Mammalia; order Rodentia; family Pedetidae; genus Pedetes; species Pedetes capensis. The sequence goes on from VMDO01003593.1 coordinate 135,607, forward strand.
TGGCACAGTGTCAGAGAGTGTTTCATTCTGTTGTACATAGGGTCACTATGAATCGGACCCGACTCGACAGCACCCAGCAACAACAAAAGCATTGATTCTAGAATAGGCCACTGAGGATGTAGTGAATAAAATCTAAGGCAATTACAGTAGAAAAATCATATCACATTCCAGAATTTAAGAAGTATCTTTAGCCACTTAGAAATGATTCTTTCCTTTAGAATAATTGGTACAGATATTTTTACTTGTATCTGCAATGCCTAGATAATTTCCAAGTTATCATTTTTTCTTTTCCTGTCACTTACATCTTTGATTTTTAATTAACACTAACCTTATGCCTACATCAGCTCTAACAGACCTTAACCCCTGTTGTTGTTGCTAGGTGCCATCGAATCATGTCCGACTCATATCAATTCTTATAGGGTTTTCAATGGCTGATTGTTTCGGGATTGGGTTGGGAGTGGATTGTCACATCCTTCTCCCATTTTTTCAGTGCTGGAAATCGAACCCGGGACCTCAAAGACTGAAGAGTGGCACTCTACCAACTGAGCTAAATCCTAGCCCCTTCCCATCTTTTAGTTCATATTTAAAGTTCTAGAGTTCTGCCTTTAAATACTAGTAAACACTTTAGGAATTTTAAGAGTGACTTAATCTATCGGAGGGCTGGGGTTTAGCTTAGTGGGAAGAGTGCTACTCCACATTCTCTGGGGACCTGAGTTCGATCCCCAGTACTGCACAAATGGAAGCTGGATGTGGCAATCCACTCCCAAAGCAGTCCCCAAACAGCTATTAAAACCCTATGAGGGTTGCTACGTGATGGACTCAGCTCGATGGCACCAAACAACAACAACAACAACAACAACAATAACAACAACAGTCTATCAGATTGTACGTAACTACAGATGCTTTGTAAAGACAATTTAAAACAGATTATTTGTACATAATTTAAGTGGCCTTTTTAAAAAGCAACAATCAGTAATACCTGATGTTGTTTAATTACTATATACTCCATCCATGTTAAAATGTACTTTAAACTTAAATAGGAGTATTTGAATCCTGGTGCATAGAGCAAGTAGTGTCCCATGCCTCCCTCCTTGATTGCTCTGAACCAGTGTTTCAGCAGGGTATGATTACTACATAAAATGAGTTCAAGTCCTTTTAACATTTCACTCCCTAGAGGAATGAGTATTATCTTTTATTTGCACATAAGTCACATTTTTAACCTTTTTAGGAGGAGCCAAATGTCAACTCCAACTCTTGAAGAAGAGCCTACTAACAATCCTGCTAGTTGGGATTTTGTGGATCCAACCCAAAGAGTCAGCTGTTCTTGTTCCAGGTGGGTAATAAAAAAGGCAAAACAATAATCAGAATGATGGCATGGTGTTGGAGAGTGTTTCTTCTCTTGTACATAGGGTCACTATGAGTCAGAACCAACTTGAAAGCACCTAACAACAACAACAGCAAGAACAAGAAGACCTTCTATAGATAGTTTTTGTTGATAGCGGTGGTAGTTTTTGGTGACTGAGACAGGTATTGGTAACACCTACTGAAAGCTACCTATGGGCTGGGATTTAGCTCAGTGGGTAGAGCACTGCGCTGCAGTCTCTGAGGCCCCAAGTTCAATTCCCAGCACCACAAAGATGGGAGAAGGGCCTGGCAATCCATTCCCAAGGCAATCCCGAAACAGTCAGCCATTGAAAACAGCAGGTCAAAACACTTGCCAATTCTGTGCCAGGCAAACGATCTTATTTATGTTTAAGCCCATTATTGCAGACACTGTGTCAGTCCATCTGGTGGAGGGTTTTCCTCTTTTACGTTGACCTGCCACTCTCCCAAACATGATGTCCTTCTCCAGGGATTGATCTCTCCTGACTACATATCTGAAATATGTAAGACGCAGTTTGGCCATTCTTGCTTCCAAGGAGCACTCCGGTTGCACTTCTTCTAGGACAGATTTGTTGGCTCTTTTGGCAGTCCATGGTATATTCAATAGATGTGTCCAGCACCACAATTCAAAAGCATCACTTCTATTTCTGTCTCTCTTGTTCAATGTCCAGCTTTCACAACCATATGATGCCACTGAAAATACCATGGCATGAGTCAGACGCACCTTCGTCTTCAGTGTGACATCTTTGCTTTTCAATACTCTATAAAGAGATCTTTTGCCGTAGCTTTTCCTAGAGCAATGCGTCTTTTGATTTCTTGACTGCTGCTTCCATGGGTGTTGATTATAGAGCCAAGCAAAGAACAATCTTGGACAACCTCAATCTTTTCTCCATTTATTGTGAACTTGCGTGCTGACCCAGTCATAAGGATTTTTGTTTTGTTGATGTTTAGTTATAACCCATATTGAAGGCTGTGACCTTTGATCTTCATCAGTAAATGTTTTAAATCCTCTTCCCTTTCAGCAAGCAGAGTTGTGTCATCTGCATAACGCAGGTTGTTAATGAGTCTTCCTCCAATCTTGGTGCCACGTTCTTCCTCATAAAATCCAGCTTCTCGGATTATTTGCTCAGCATATAAATTGAAGAGATACGGTGAAAGTATACAGCCCTGACTCATACCTTTCTCAACTTGAAACCACTCAGTGTTTCCTTGTTCTATTCGAACAACTGCCTCCTGGTTCATGTACAGATTTCTCATGAGCACAATTAGGTGTTCTGGTATTCCCATTTTCCGAAGTATTATCCATTATTTGTTACGATCCACACAATCAAATGCTTTTGCGTAGTCAATAAAACATAGATAGACATCTTTCTGATATTCTCTGCTTTCAGCTAATATCCACCTGACATCAGCAATGATGTCCCTGGTTCCCTGCCCTCCTCTGAATCCCGCTTGATTTTCCGGTAATTCCCTGTCTATATACTGCTGCAGTCACTTCTGAATGATCTTTAGTAGAATTTTGCTGGTGTGCGATATTAATGATATTGTCCAATCGTTTGCACATTCAGTTGGATCCCCTTTTTGGGGAATAGGCACAAGTATGGGTCTCTTCCTGTCAGTTGGCCAAGTACCTGTTTTCCAAACCTGTTATAAACATGTTAACACCTTCAGTGCTGCATCTGTTTGTTGAAACATCTCTATTGGTAACCCATCAATTCCTGAAGCCTTGTGTTTCACAAGTTCTTTCAAGGCAGCTTCCACTTCATCCTTCAACACCATTGGTTCCTCTTCATATGCAACCTCTTGGAATGGTTGGTCATCTACCAATTTTTTCTTGTATAATGACTCTGTGTATTCTTCCCATCTTCTTTTGATGTTTCCTGCATCATTTAATATTTTCCCTGTAGAATCTTTCACTACTGCCACTCGATGCTTGAATTTTTTCTCCACTTCCTTAAACTTGAGAAACACGGAGCGTGTTCTTCCCTTTTGGTTTTCTGCCTCCAGCTCCTTGCACATGTCATTATAATATTTGTTTTTGTCTTCTCAAGCTGCCTTCTGAAATCTTCTGTTTAGTTCCTTAATTTCATCATGTCTTCCTTTTGCTTTAGCTGCTGGACGTTCAAGGGCAAGGTCCAGTGTCTCTTTTGACATGTAATTTGGTCTTTTCTTTTTTTCTTGTCTTTTTAAGAACTTTTGGCTTCCTTCTTGAATGATATCTTTTATGTCATGCCACAACTCTTCTGGGCTCCTATCATTTGTGTCTAATGCATTAAAACTATTTTTGAGGCGGTCTCTGAACTCAGGTGGGATATATTCAAGGTCATACCATAGCTCTAGCATACTTGTTCTAATTTTCTTCAGCTTCAGTTTGAACTTGCCTATGAGAAGTTGATGGTCTGATCCACAGTCAGCACCTGGTCTTGTTTTGACATTTTGTATAGAGCTTTTCCATCGTCTTTTTCCACGTATGTAGTCAGTTTGATTCCTGTATGTTCCATCTGGGTCTGGGATTTAGCTCAGTGGGTAGAGCGCTGCGCTGAAGTCTCTGAGGTCCCGAGTTCAATTCCCAGCACCGCAAAAATGGGAGAAGGGCCTGGCAACCCACTCCCAAGGCAATCCCGTAGCACTCAGCCATTGAAAACCCTATGAGGGTCGCTATGAGTCGGATACCGACTCGACGGCACCTAACAACAACAACAACAACATGTTCCATCTGGTGAAGTCCATGTGTATAGTCTCTGTTTATGATGTTGAGAAAATGTATTTGCAATGAAAAGGTCATTGGTCTGACAAAATTCTATCATGCGATGTCCAGCTTCGTTTCTGTCACCAAGACTGTATTTTCTAACTACTGAGCCTTCTTCTTTGTTTCCAACCTTTGCATTCCAGTCACCAGTGATTATCAGTATGTCTTGATTGCATGTTTGATCTATTTCAGATTGCAGAAGCTGATAAAAGTCTTCCCTTTCTTCATTTGTGGCCTTAGTGGTGGGTGCATAAATTTGAATAATAGTCATATTAACTGGCCTTCCTTGTAGGCATATG